>CAUYQV010140077.1:0-15314 GCA_963574575.1 Galagoides demidoff | reverse complement strand
TGAACCAACACAGCCCTCCTTAAGGTTCATTCTTGATGGTATACATTCTATACATAAAATGACACCCATTCACTATTAGTCTCGTAAAGAGTATTTTCACTGCCCTAGAAATCCTCTGTGCTTTGCCTATTTATTTCTTACTTCTGGCAACCACTTATCTTTTTCTGTCTCCAGATTTGCCTTTTCCAGAATGTCATAAATCATACAGTCTGCAGCCTTTTCAGATTGGCTTCTTTCACGGGAGTAACATCCACTTAAGGTTTGTCCACGTCTTTTCATGGCTTGAGAGTTAATTTCTTTTTAGTACTGAATAATATTCCAATATCTGGATGTACCACAGTTTGTCGATTCACCTACTGAAGGACATCATAGTTGCTTCCAAGTCTTTTTTTTTGCAGTTTTTGGCCGGGCCAGGTTTGAACCCACCACCTCCAGTATATGGGGCCAGCGTCCTACTCCTTTGAACCGCAGGTGCCACCCTGCTTCCAAGTTTTGACAATTACAAATAAAGTTGCTATAAAGATGCATCTGCAGATTTTGCACAGATACTAGTTTTTAATTTGCTTCGGTAAATATCAATGAGCTGAACATAATTATATTGGAAGAGTTATGTTTAGTTTTGTATAATTTTTTTTTTTGAGACAGAGTCTCAAGCTGTTGCCTAAAGAGTACCATGGTGTCACAGCTCACAGCAACCTCCAACTCTTGGACTTAAGTGAGACTCTTGCCTCAGCCTCCTGATTTGCTAGGACTCTAGGTGCCTGCCATAACACCTGGCTATTTTTTGGTTGTAGTTGTCATTGTTCTTTGGCAGGCCCAGGCCGGATTCGAACCTGCCAGCTCAGTGTATATGGCTGGTGCCCTAGCCGCTTGAGCTACAAGCACCAAGCCTAGTTTTATATAATTTTTTTAAGAAAACAAATACTCTCAAATTCTATTTCCAGTATGGTGGAGTAACTTCCCAGAAGACTGACCCATATGAAACTATAAACTCTGGGGAAAATACACACAACAATTATTTTAAGACTCTGGAAAGTCAAGAGTCAGGTGGATTTTGGAAGAAAGTCAGTACAGACAAAGCTTCCTGGCTTTATGGCTTTGCCCTTGGGATAAAGCACAGTTAAACTGTTACACAGAACAGCTAAAGCTCCCACTGAAAATCACCCAAAGGAGGCAGAACCAAGAACAAAACATTGGGGGAAATTCTGGAAAGAAAAGTGTAGAAAGAGAAAACCAGAATTGCTGTGTGTAAATTCTGCTGGAGTCTGTGACTGACCTCTGACCCACCTAGTGCTCATGGCAGATTGCAAAGAGCAAACAGATTTGTGCTGCCACCCACTGATGGAGAGATGGTTTGCAGTTTGAGTCCAACTATGCTACTGCCTGCTAAAAGAAAGGCAAATCTCTGGAAGAATGGAGTCCACGTCTCTACAACAATATTCACATTGTCCAGGATATAACCCCAAATACAGGATATATGAAGAACTAGAAAACAGGGCTGTAGGGGAGAAACAATCAACAAAGACCAAACGCAAGATGACCTAGATGTGTAGCTATAAGAACAGTTATAAGTACACTCTATAAAGTTTTTAAAAAGTTAATGATTGAAAAGATTGGAAATAGCAGAAACTTTTAAAAAAAAATTTTAAAAGTACCAAATGAAAATGTTAGCACTGAGGGTACCTGTACCTCAGTGGTTAGGGCACTGGCCACATGCTCTGGGGCTGGTGGGTTCAAACCCAGCAAGGGCCTGCTAAACAAACAAACAAACAAGCCGGGCATTGTGGTGGGCACCTGTGGTCCCAGCTACTACGGAGGCTAAGGCAAGAGAATCGCTTGAGCCCAAGAGTTTGAGGTTGCTATGAGATATGACACCATGGCACTCTACCTCAAGAAAAAAAGAAAAGAAAAGAAAATGTTAGCACTGAGAATTAAAATATCTGAAATAAAGAATAACTAAATGTGCTTTCATGTTAGAATGAATATGACAGAGGAGTAAGTGAACCTAGTTTTATAAAAAGAATGGCTAAACCTGTAGAATAATTATCAAATGATTTAAGATAGGTTTCACTAGAATTCCAGAAAGAGAGGAGAGAGCAGTACCAAAAAAAAAAAAAGAAAGAAAAGAAAAGAAAGAAAGAAAATCATGGGGTGGATGGGTGGAGGGAGGGTGATTGGTGGGATCACCTCTATGGTTTATCTTACAAGGGTACAAGTGACTCTTTCTAAAAGTAGAATATAAATGTCTTAACACAGTAAAAAAAAAAAGAAAAAGAAAAAGAAAAGAAAAGAAAGAAAGAAAATCATTGAGAACACAACAATGGCCCCCCAAATCCCAGATTTGGTGTGAATGCATACATTTAGAAATTCAAATATCTAAGCAAAACTCAAACATAATAAATACAAAGAAAAGCTCACTGAGGCACGTCATAGTCAAAGTACTGGAGAATCACGGAAAGATGAACATTAGCTATGGCATCCAGGGAAAGAATCTGAATGGCCAGATATCACATGGAAACCCTGAAAGGCCAGAAACAGGGGAACATCATTATAGTGCTAAAATAAAAGAAACACTCAAACAATACTTGCCTCAAATAATGTGCAGGAAAGATTTCGTATTTGATGACTGTTCTGAAGTCAAAAGTAGCGTAATAGAATTATGTATCTCACCACCACTAATACCAACATCAGTTTTAAGGTACCAAGGAAACTCGAACCACAACAGGTGTTGCTATCAGCCATTTTCTCACTTTTATACTTTTTAATAAAAGATCAATGCTACTTAAATATATCAATTAGCATCATTGTTTGAAAGGCTGATAATTTCCAATTTTTATAACGTTATTTTTCACTTAAATTTTTTTTTTTTTTTTTTTTTTGTAGAGATAAGGTCTCTCACTGTTGTCCAGGCCTGTAATTCCAGCACTTTGGGAGGCCAAGACAAGATATCTTGAGCCCAGGAGTTTGAGACCAGCCTAGGCAACATAGCAAGACCCAATCTCTATAAAACAATTAAAAAAAATTAACTAGGCACAGTGGCTCACTTGAGGCCAAGAGTTCCAGACCATCCTGGGCAATAGCAAGACCCTGGCTCTACAAAAACTATAAAGAAAATTAGACAGGTATGGTGGCACATGACTGTATATTTGGGTATTTAGGAGGCTGAGGTGGGAGGATCATCTGAGCTCCAAAGTTCAAACCCACAGTAAGCTCTGATTACACCACTGTACTCCAGCCTGGGTAATAGAATGAAATCCTATCTCTCTAAAAAAAAAAAGGTACTCTAATAGCTGCTTAAAAAGAAAAAAACAAAAGAAAAAGCAAATGAAAATAGAAGTGTGCCAGGAGGGAATAGTTTAGGCATGTTAGCTGCTACCAGAGGTAACTGTCACTTTTAAGCCTATCTTCCACAGCCTAGAATTGGCTTTGCAGTTCCTGTATCTCTGACATTTTATGTCTATAGCCACAAATATTCATACTGGTCAAAAGAACTACTTGTTGTTTCCATACGCTCTCATGGTATTACTTTTATCAGAAAATCAAATTTTCCAGTAAGTCCTCCAAATATCTCACAACGGTTGTTCGGGGTGTCTTCCTTTGGCTTCTGCTTTGCCTTGGGACTCCCGGACCCATAAGCACCAATTTCTACTTCCTAGAGTCAGCTCAAAATACAGCAGGCAGTAGGTCCTTTCTTCCTATTTTTTATTTTAAACTATAATAGTCAGTGCCTTGGCAGCTAAGTTATTTTCCAGGAGAACTAGTAAAAAGTAATATACTACTTTGAAAGAACAGATCATGCAGCTTTTATTTACCATTTATTATCTTCCTGGGTGCAGGTGGGACTCTCCTTTCAAATAAAACACACACTTAAAACAGAATGAAACCCTATCTCTTAAAAAAAAAAAAAGCTGAGTACATATTGCATATTCTGAGAAGACATCGCATATAAAATAAAAAATCTATCACAAAGACATCTATTTACCATCGGTTTGCACATTACAGTGAGTGCCAATGTCAAAGTAACTCCATGGACTTAACAAGCAGCATGAATATATGTGGCAGCAGCAGGCAGAAATACCTCATGAAGGGCAGAGAGTGTGAATACAGACCAAGGAGGTCTTATCTTTTTTCTTTCCTTTTTCCTGTGAGAACACAAGTATAAGATGGAAGGGGAAAGCAATGGGGATGGGACAGTTTTGTTGTGCAGGTAGACTGTGTCAAGGACAGAAACATTGGGGATGTAAACCGGACACATTCACTAAAGAAACAGCTGCTCTTTACCACCAAAAAGGCAATTTATATTACTTTTATGGTTCTAATTTCCAATTGCCACCCTTCGGGTGTCTTCATTTCACATATCAAGAAATTTGTCAAGTTATCTAGTGTACTAATTACAGGAACAAAGAATCTAATTAATAGACCTTACAAATCAATTGCTTGTATGACAAGTAGCACTAAAAAATTCTAGGGAGAAAAGAATCAAAATCTGTCCCAGATAGCTTTGGAAAGCAAAGGCCAATGATATAAACATTTGGCGGGTCCTTTTACCATCTGTTCACTAGAAGCATTCCACAATTACAAACTCTCAGGTATAAACCCTTTTAAATAATTACGGGCACACCAAACATAGGCTGTGGTGGGACACGATTTAGCATGAGTTGGCTAGTCAAGATGAAGGCAGTAAGTATCTAAGTTCAAAATGTGCTTAGCAAGCTAAAATAAATGTACAATAATTCAATAGCACAAAACACTAAGGTTCCGGTGTCTTAGCACCACTCTCAGCACCAAGGGAGATTCCAAGTATTAAATGACAAAAAGCATTAAAAGCATAAAATGATGAGGTGTTAACATTTGAATAGACCAAGAACAATTCTTGGCCTAATATTGGGTACTTTTTGAAAAGGTTTGACCTGCATTTCACTCTTGCCAAGGAAGGGTATCCTAGGTACTGTAAAGAGAAGTCAGAGGCTACCCAGTAGAGGGGGAAATACTGACCAGAAAAACATCAAGTTCTAAGAAGCCATGGGCTTTCTGAAAAACATCCAAAGTTGATTTTTTTTTCCCCAAGCAAAGGCAGTTCTCAAATGGAGAGGTCCCTTAAAATTCATGATGCTACTAAAACTCCTATGTTCATTGTCAGCAAAGACAAAGTTTTGGTCATAAATAAATTCTGATTTGCAACCCTTCCCCCTTTCCAATCAGAAGCAAGCTCAAAACACATACAGCTATTGCGTTTTTCTTTTTCTTTTTTTTTAAGAGACAGAGTCTCACACTTTTTCACCCTCGGTAGAGTGCCATGGCGTCACAGCTCACAGCAACCTCCAGCTCCTGGGCTTAGGTGATTATTCTCTTGTCTCAGTCTCCCAAGTAGCTGGGACTACAGGTGCCCACTACAACGCCCACCTATTTTTTGTTGCAATTTGGCTGGGGCCAGGTTCAAACCCACCACCCTCATTATATGGGGCTGGCGCCCTACTCACTGAGCCACAGG
Organism: Galagoides demidoff; assembly: GCA_963574575.1. Classification (NCBI taxonomy): domain Eukaryota; kingdom Metazoa; phylum Chordata; class Mammalia; order Primates; family Galagidae; genus Galagoides; species Galagoides demidoff. The sequence goes on along the minus strand of CAUYQV010140077.1, from coordinate 9,823 downwards.
CGCTGCCCTATGGCCGTGTTTTTCAAACTGAGTAGCAACCTAATTGTGAGTCAAGAAATGAATTTAGAGTCTGAAGAGCATTTAAATAGAAAAGAGGAGAGATATTAAAGGGTACCATACATAGTAAGAATATGTATTATTTCACAAAACATTTAAAGATTTTATTTTCTCTCTCTCTCACACAACACACTTTAAGTCATGATGTAAAAAGTTATTTTTATTATGATTCACAGTCAAAAAAGTTTGAAATATATTGGTCAACACTGACCACCAAAAATAATATACATGGAGTTTCTACTGAAAATAAACATGGAGATTCCTGCATTAATGTCTGCCAAGAAGGGGTCAGTACTGAGGGTGAACCAGTCTTGTACTCTGGAATCCAAGGTAAGCTACAGAATTCTCAGTTTACCATAAGTACTTGAGTTATACTTGTTTTTCTCCTTACGCTACACTCTCAGGCAGGGGGCCGTGAGCAGGTGAAGGAAGGGGGAAAACCCTAGCGGCGATTATCTACCTGGAGTGCTATCATATTATTTTGAGAAGAGGCATTTGAAAAGAGGAACCCCCAGATAGCTAATTAAAAGGGTTTCCTTCTATCTATAAAGTCACACTATACTGTTAGCATAAAAAATTATAAATGCGTCATTACAGTTTTGAGATTATACACGTAGAAATGGTCAAAACCGAGGCAGTCTGTGATTTTGTCATTGTTCGCTGGTTTTACAAAACATGCAACCACAGATACACAGACACAGATGACTTATCTTGTCCTTACCTACTTCCATCTTCTGAAAAGGATGTCAGAATTATTATATGAAGACCAAATTCACCCTCTCAATCCGTGCAGGACAATCATTTTCTAGAAATCAACCACCTAAACACATGGCAAGACAGTGCTCAGCTCTGACTTTCAAGAACCCGATGGCCAGGGCCACTTTAGCTCTCATGCAAGGACTGTAGTACACTGGCCTAAATGTTCCTCACCTTGGAAGATTCTTGGGTAGGCCTGAGGCGGCAGCAGGTTATAAAGGGAAGCCTACCGGAGAGGACGCTGACCACCTGGGTGCAGACGTTGGCACAGGCCTATGTTTTCTCAAAGCCTGTGTCTTCTGGTGTCAAGTGAGAGGGTTCGAGGAAATGATTTATAGAATCCCTTCCTGAAATAACTTCATTTAACGTGAACGCAGCTCTAAGCTTTGTGTCCAGCTTGCTCTGCAACTTTGCCTATAAACTCCTTCAGGAACAGCTTTAACTTTTAGTAACTATTTCTGCCAGTTTCCTTTGCAACAACCTCTCAAACATTCCAGGTTCCATTAAGCTCACTCAGCCCAGATACTTCAAAAACTCCAAGTAAAATAAAGCTAATAGAGAACAAAATTTAAGGCTTTTTATTTTTTTATTTCAGCCAAGGAATGATGCATGCTACAGATTAATCTTTACTTTTCCCCACTTTGTTTTTCAAAGAACACCACCATTTCAACCCCCAATGAACATGGCACTTGTTTATTTCTTCCCCTCCTAATTTATTCCAGATTTTCAAGTGTTTTCTTCAGTAATGAGGCTTTCTCCTGCAGCTCAGGTCTGTTGTCTGTCTCCATAGTAGCCAAAGACTCAATCAGGAGCATTCTGCACTCAGATGTCAAACAGTCCCACTGTTTAGATTCTGAATGAAAAAAGGAAAGAAAAAACCCAGACAATCCTTATAGAGTGAGAAAGGAAAAAACAATTTAAACTACTTTTTATCCATATATCCTATTCCCAAAGTAAATACAAAGCAACTGCTTGATAACAGATCAGTATATAGTGGTCAAAGGTTCAACAGGTGTCTCAAAACCCAATTACTGACAATAGCCTGAAAACAAATGAGGGAGTTTCATCTCCTTCCCTGGTAACAGTGGGATAAAGGAAAGCAAACTGCAATGGAGCAAAGGGGGAGAAGGGAGCATCAAAGAAAGGCACACAGTGGCAGAAAGCCACCTCCACACCACCATGAGGCTACTTTATAAGATACCAGCCGTAAAAAAAAAATCCTGAAATAAATTTCATTAATTGTAAGGTCAGATTGATAAAGATGATACTTTGTTACTCTTTTCTTTAAGGAAGGCATTAGAAACTATATACATAGTGAAAACTTTAGAAAATTAAAAAGTATACCAAAACTTAAATCTTGTTTACAAAGTTCTGCCACTTTCTACCAATGTGGCTCCAAGCAAGTTATTTATTTAGCCTTTTATTCTCACTTTCCTCATCTAGACTCTACTTAGTACATATCTGGCAAACTAAGAATTTGGTAATATGACTAAGTTTTCTGCTCTTTTATTTCAACAAGGAAACAAGAGATTATGAGAGAATGGCGTTACTGAGTCTAAAAGGCCTGCCTGATGGAGAGGTGTATTAATGGCTAAGCAGAGACAGGGACAGAAGTACAAACAGCAAACACAAAGCTGTGGAGAAAACAGTTCTACTTTCTCAATCCATGAAGTTAAAACAAATAATAAAAGAGGAGGGGCCTCCTTTTGAAATTAGTAGCAGGTACACCACCGGAGAAAATGCTAGCAGTTTTCTTTTTACACTGACACAATACAACATCAGAAGAAATATGCTTCTTGATGAAGTTTAAGATTTTAAAAAAAGATAAGATTAGCAAAATCACGCTACTACCAACTGTGATGACTCGGGTAGATGACTGTTAACATTGTTTCTCCAACTCTATTTTTCAGTGTGTCATTCTGTTATTGGCAAGTACATAGCAAATTCTACCATGCCACTGTCAACCACTTCCTGTAACCAAGATTAAATCAGGATTCAGGATGGACATAAAAACTTCTACTATGTTGTGATAAGTACAGCTGAATAATACATTAAAAGTATATAAATTTAAAAGAGTACCAAATGTAAGTATTAAATAAAATTTACTGGTTTTAGCTTTGTACATTATACTCACGTGTGCATATATATTAATTTATACTTCAGACTATATGCTTGGAGTATAAAGCAAAAACAGAAAACAAAACATTTCTAAAAATATATGCCATAAAATGTCCTGCGTTTCCGGAAAGTCAGAACTATCAGGAACTCACCTTCAAGTTTTTTAAGCAGCAATTCTATCACAGATAAAGCTTCTGTCCTCACAGATGAGTAGGTCTTATTTTCTAAGAAGAAAATCATACAGTTCATATGGTATGCCTTAAAATCAGAACCTCCAAGGCTCGTGTTATTAAAAGCAAGTTGTTCAGAAACCGTAACTCTAGGGAAAGAGAACATCTGTTGTTTTTTTTAAAAAGAAGTTTCCTTTTGCTAATTACCACTGAATACTCGAAATGTGCAACATGTCCCCTTACTTTGGGAAAATGAAACACAACAAATTGTTGGCCAAATATATCAACACCACAACAAACGACAGTATTTGAAAGACCTATTTTAGAAGTGAGAGATTAAAAGAAACCCTCTAACACACAGTCATCTTCACCTCACACCTAAGAACGGTTTTGGGTTTCCACGATCCTCCTCATTTGACCAGAGAACATTATAAGATCTACATTTAGGCTAACTCAGAGATACCTGGAACACTGCAAAACAAGTTCATTAGCTGCCAGTTCCTAAGGCATAAAAGCACGTTGCCTCTAACAACTGCCACTGAAATACGCGTTTTTGGTGTCTATTCTTTGACATGGCATCTGCTTCACAGTAAAATCATCTACCCCAAAAATTAACACACAACCAAGCCCAGGGCAGAGAAGGTAGGAAATGGACCCACAACATCTTGTTATGCTACAAAGAGTGATGGTGACCAGTCAAAAGGACATGGTCATCAGCATGAAGAGACTTTTGCTGGCCACATCTGGGACAATCTGAGTAACAAATTATGAAAAATAAACTATTTGAAGGGGGGAGGAATCCATGAATCAATACTAGTAATAAATAAAAAGATGGGTAAAACAGAGGAATCTGTCTTACAGTAGAATTGTAACTACTAAATGGTGGTTGTGGAGAAAGTGCTGGAGTTGGAAAGTCATCATAGTAAAAATTGGTTGAGGGAAGAATCATCAATGCATGCTAAATTTGGAGAAGAAATTTTGAAGAAGAGAAGTATTTGTATGATCATAAAGTGTCTTCTCAAAAACTTCTTATTGGACACAGTTTTGAGGAGGAGCAGGTTGTTTGAACGGCCTTAAACATGTGCTCCCACAGGCTAGCTAGTGGACCCAAAGAGAAAAAAGTCATACCTATAGAAAACAGACGTACCGGCTCGACGCCTGTGGCTCAATCAGCTAAGGTGCCAGCCACATACACCTAAGGTGGCGGGTTCAAATCCCCAGCCCGGCCCGCCAAACAACAAGATGGCTGCAACCAAAAAAATGGCCAGGCGTTGTGGCGGGCACCTGTGGTCCCAGCTACCTGGGAGGTGGAGGCGGGAGACTCGCTTGAGCCCAGGAGTTGGAGGTTGCTATGAGCTGTGATGCCATGGTACTCTACCCAGGGGGATAGCTTGAGGCTCCGTCTCAAAAAAAAAAAAAGAAAACAGACCTACCTTGACCATAAACAAAATTAACACCACAATGAGGGCAGATGGGTGCTCTACCCCTCTCAATGTGAGAAGGACACATCATTAATGCAGGATCCCAATTGGGAATTCGTAACATTTCTAATTATGAAGAAATGGCAGACAAACACCAAAAGAGTGTTTGGTGTTATTTCCCCAGACTTACCAACGTCAACGTCACATAAGACAAAGAAAAGCTAAAGGGGTGTTCTAGATTAAAGGTAATTAAAAAGATAGGACAACAAATTTAATAACTGATCCTAAAATGAATTCCCTAATGGAGGAGAGGGGAAAAAAAATCCTATAAAGAATATCACTTAGTCAAATGAACAAACTAGAATATGAATGATAAAAAGTACTGCAGCCATGTTGCTAGGACCTAAAGCTGGTAACTCTACCGTGGCTGTGTAAGAATGCACAATAATAATGTAGGAAGAAAGGGGTGAGATGTAAGCAAGACACCGTCAGTGTTCAGAACAAAGTCCACACAGGCAGACATCCAAATGACAAGTAAATGGGACCAAATGTTGACAGATGACTCTGTACCTGTACCCACTTGTTACATGTAATATTGTTACAGCTGCTGTGTAATTTTTAAATTATTTCCCAATGTAAAAAAAATTAAATTTTTTTTGAGACAGTCTTATTATGTTGCCATCAGTAGAGTGTCATGGGGTCACAGCTCACATCAACCTCAAACTCTTGGGCTTAAGTGATTCTCTTGCCTCAACCTCCCAAGTAGGTGGGACTACAGGTGCCTGCCACAACACCAGCTACTTTATGTTGTTGTTGGAGTTGTCATTGTTGTTTAACAGGCCTGGGCTGGGTTCCAACCTGCCAGCCCCAGAGTATGTCGCTGGCACCTTAACCACTGAGCTACAGACGCTGAACCTAAAACAAATTTTTTAATACGGCATAACCTCTCTAAGTTGACCATTCGAGGAACTCCAACAAACTGGTCAACACATGAAGGTGGTCAACATATTGGAACTAGGCCTACTGTTCTGTATGTACTTGTGGTGCATGTCCAGTCTATGAAAATTAGGTCAACTATGGGGACTCCACTGGACTTGTCTCAAAGGTTTTTCTAAGCTAAACTGTAAGATCCTATTATATTCCAGAATAAAATCTTCTATTAATAGTTCAACGGTACATATGGAGTATATTAAGTTAGAGGGTTAAATAGTTGTTCCAGAAATTTTGTTCCAAGAAGGCAGGAAATATCTGAAGCTCAGCTCCTTGGCTTTATATTTAGGACTCCTCGAGCCCAGGAATTCAAGAACAACTTGAGCACAAAACCGTTAAAACTTTAGCCAGGCATGCTGGTGCATACCTATAACCTGGGCTGCTTAGGAAGCTGAGGTGGGAGGATCTCTTAAGCCCAGGAAGCCAAATGGTGATGCCACTGCACTCCAGGCTGGGTAACAGAGGTAAGACTCTATCTGGGGGGCGGGGGCAGCGGCAACGACACACCAAAAAAACCCACATTAAGACTCCTTACAATTTCCATTTGCTACACTTACCTAAAGAATATGTGATCGATTTACAAGTTTCAAGGAGAATTTCAGCCAAAGCCTCGGGATCTGCATGTTCTTCTTCTAAAAGCATTAACCTAAACAAATCACAAGCAGGACACAAATGCCAGTTATAAGGAGAGGTTCTAAACCCTTCCCAGCATGCACAATCACCACCTGTAGGGATCACTTCATCGTGCCACTTTAGCTACTAGATTTAGAATGTGTAACAATTCCATCGATTATATACAAAATGCTAGGGGGTGTGTACCAAGTAAAAAACTGAACTGAGAGTTAATTACCCCTGAAAAAAGGCATTCATTGACTGCAGGACTCCTAGCTGCACTTTCCATGTGCTGAGTTTTAGCCGTTCACACATCAGTTTGCACAGCTCCTGACGGTAACAACCTGGGGAGAAGGACACAGCAGGACAGGGCAATAAGGAGAATATGAAGGAGCAAGAGAAGCACCAAACAAGGGACCGGAAGAGAGAGACAGGGACAGAGAGGGTGGGAGGAGAGAGAAGAGAAATAAACAATAAATGCCTTTAATTAAAGCTATGAAATTCCCAAAAAATTGCAGTGTCACTTTATGACCAAGTTCCCAAACAACATAACTGTTAATTTACAAACCATCTCATCCTCCGTGTAACTCAGACCACGCTTTACTCCCTTTCCCCTTGAAAACTCCCTGAATGACAGCCAGAGAGAGAACTCTGGAAGCCTGGAGCTCCTCTCCACACACGAGTAAGCCTTGAAAACTGTGTAAGTTCACCAAGAGTCAACACTACTTTATCACAAAACTATGATGCCAACTTCAACTGTCATTAGAATTATATAAATAGTATTATGCTAACTAATGTAGACAGCTCAACAAAGGAATAAGTTATTTTTAAACACTGCAGAATTTAGTAGAACTCAAAAACAAATGTAAAGATAGGAAGAGGGGTAATAATCTAGAATTCCAATCCTAATTCCCTAAATGAATCCCAAACAATGAAAAAGTCAATTTAAATAAGACTTCCACATCTGAATGACCAAAAGAAAAAAAACATCTAGAATCCTGCACTTAAATTGCTTCAGTAACTTTGGAATTCCCCTCTCAATTTTATTTATTTTTATTTTTTTTTAAGTCTCACTTTGTCGCCCTGGGTAGAGTGCTGTGGTGTCACAGCTCACAGGAACCTCCAACTCTTAGGCTCCACAATCCTCTTGCCTCAGTTTTTCATTTTTAGTAGAGATTGGGGTCTCACTTTTGCTCATGCTGGTCTTGAACTCATGAACTCAAGCAATCCACCTGCCTTGCCCTCCCGGAATGCTAGATTACAGGTGTGAGCTACCATGCCCAGCCTTCCCCTTTAAATTTTAAAGAAGCAAAAGCCAGAAACTGTACATGGCACACTGTAAGATATATATGAGAAACTAACATGTAACAGTTAAATTTTTAAAGAAAAGGACTTGATTGTGCTCAAAAACTGGCAAACAAATGTATATGTCCATTTCTTATATTAAAATAAAATGCTTTGTATTTCCATCATTTTTTAAACATAATTCCCTACATTCTCAACCTATCAAGCAAAAGTCAGTCGTCCTAATGGAGATGAGTAAGAAGAGGACTTCCACTACAACCTGCAACATAAGACCACTTACAAATCCGTACCTTTTGAGCAAATCCTTCAACATAGCAAATATATAAATTCATACAAAGGATGATAAAGCACAAAGAAAACCTGAAGTCTGATATTAGATATATCTAATCACCAAAAATCAACAATACTTTTTGTAACTTTCAAGGATACTGAGATTTTCAGCAGGATGCACTGCAGGATCCAACACAAGGCAAACTTAAAATAGCACTGCCCCAAGGTAGGCCCTGTCAAAGGACTCCAAATTAATCGCAACCCATTCCAATAAAGTTTACTGTTTATTTAATTCTTCAGAAATACACGTTCAGTTCTGAAATTTTCATCTTCTGAGTCATGAGTTTCTCAGTTAAGCAGAGATTTTACTTCCTTACTGAAGACTTGGCAGCAAGGCCAAAAATTTCGAGATAAAGAGACCCCAATTATAAATTTTGTAGATTTCTCAGAATAGAGATGTGATCATAAAGAAGAGTAACAGAAGTTTTTCTTTAATCAAAATATCCACATAAAATATATCTTGGTTGCTATGGGCTAAACCACATTGCCCAAAATGGCTAATGCCTAGTACCTCAAACTATAACTGCATTAGAAGACGGGGTCTTTAAAGAGGTCAATGAGTCTGTTTAAGAAGAAATGATTGGGACACAGAGAAAAGACCAGGTAAGGACAAGATGGCCATTCACAAGATAAGGAGAAAAGTCTAAGAAACTAACCCGATCGGCACTGATCTACTGATACCTATCCTCCAGAATTGAGAGAAATAAATGTTGTTGTTTAGGCCACCCAACCTATAAGACTTTTTTGTAGCAACCCAGTAAAGCACATACAAGGCCCAATGGGATTATATGTTCATGTCGAAGTAAAGTTTCTATAAAGTTTAAACTAAAGTTTCTACAAGAAACAATAAGTATGATCTGTCATACAGAAATCTCTGTTCTTATTAAGTAACCTCAGATTACAGCACTTCTTCAAATGTAGCTTCTGGTACTTACGTTGAGTCTCCGCGTTTCGGGGCCAGGCTTTGCCCAGGCTTTCAAAGGCACACAGCAGAGATTCCAGCTGGAGCTCCTTTTCCTTATCATTCTCATCTTCATTTTTGGTTGTCCGGACCCCAATGCTTTCAAGTGAGTTCTAGGATATATCAAGAAAAGGAAAGCAACCTTTATTTATTTCTTCTTTAAAATTATAAGTGTACTACTATTAAAGCAACCAGGTGCAAGAGCATGAGAGGTTAACCAAAACTTAAATTCTACAATAAATTCTCTACCTTAAGTCTTCCCATTTGTAACAAGAATTTGTAATAGGAATAGTATATCTTTAAATGAATTTGGAAAATACTGTAAAGGAATTTATAAACAGAAGCAGAAAGAGAAATGTTGGGTGTGTAGTCTTTTGAACATAATATAAGACAATCTGGATCAGAATCACAGAATTAATTAAAGATGGAAGGAACTCAGTAACAATCTACAATAAATCCAAACTCTTTCTCGATAAACAGAGGCCAAGGGAAGTAACTGGCCAGCTATCCTGGAGACAAAATCACTTAAAACACAAGTCTCACAAACCCATATGCTATTATTGTGCATTTAACAGAAAATATATAAACAGCCTTATTACTGAAAGAAAACAACTACAAATTAGTAGCAACACAAGAAACAAGAATGCTATTTAAGGGCGGTGCCTGTGGTTCAGTGGGTAGGGCGCCAGCTCCATATACCGAGGGTGGTGGGTTCAAACCTGGCCCCGGCCAAACTGCAACAAAAAAATAGCCAGGCATTGTGGCAAGCACCTATAGTCCCAGCTACTCGGGAGGCTGAGGCAAGAGAACTGCCTTAGCCCAGGAGTTGGAGGTTGCTGTGAGCTGTGTGACGCCAGGGCACTCTACCAAGGGCAATAAAGTGAGACTCTGTCTCTACAAAAAAAGAAAAAAGAATGCTATTTTAAATAATTCATTGCACACATAAACATAAACCATACCCCTTTCTTTTTTTTTTTTTTTGAGACGGAGCCTCAAGCTATCCCCTTGGGTAGAGTGCCATGGCATCACAGCTCATAGCAACCTCCAACTCCTGGGCTCAAGCAAGTCTCCTGCCTCCGCCTCCCAAGTAGCTGGGACCACAG
>CAUYQV010140076.1:0-14296 GCA_963574575.1 Galagoides demidoff | reverse complement strand
TTATAATACTTTCCTTCTCAAATAAATAGTTCCCTGTTGGTATTAGTAATAGGTTATATACTTTATTTTAGAAAATACACATCTGGGCTTGGCGCCTGTGGCTCAATCAGCTAAGGTGCCAGCCATGTACACCCAAGGTGGCAGGTTCGAATGCCCAGCCTGGGCCCGCCAAACAACAATGATGGCTGCAACCAAAAAATGGTGGGCGTTGTGGCGGGCACCTGTGGTCCCAGCTACTTGGGAGGCGGAGGCAGGAGACTCGCTTGAGCCCAGGAGTTGGAGGTTGCTATGAGCTGTGATGCGGGATAGCTTGAGGCTCCGTCTCAAAAAAAAATAAAAAAGCTCACTTGCGTATTCCATTGTCCATCTGCCCCACATGTTACCCACTGACAAGACGTATTAAGAATACACACCTTCTGTGTTGCCCCATCCGGACTTGGTGGGCCTAAGGAACCAGGACTCTGCCTGGCGGGGGTGTCCATGGCCTGTGGGCTGTATGTGGATATGTGAGGACTTTTTTGTTTATCTCTGATGGCAGAGATCACCAAAATTGTGCATAAGCCTTTCTTTTCTTCCCTCATTAGCTTTTGTTAGTGCTTGTGTATTACTGGGTGGCCCGAGACAACTCCTCTTCTTCCGTTATTGGCACGGAGGAGCCAAAAGGCTGGACACCTCTATCAGGTACCTCCACCTCCTGCCTTGTATGCTTCTTTTCTTCAAATGAGATCAAGTCAGTGTGGCTTTGATTTGAAATGCCTTTTATAGTCAAAATCGCAGGGATTGCATTCTGCTCTAGTGAGAATGCTGCCCCCAAATAGCCAATGAACTCTTAGAGTGATTACTTTGTAGTTAGCTTTGGTGTGCTTGTATTCTTGGGTTACAATTTGTTGACACATGACTTGAATCACTGCTTTTTACATATTGGGAATTGCACAAACTTATTTGGATAGTGCTCTGTGACTTTGAGACTGAAACATGATCAGTCAGTTGTCTTTTTGGAGGCTAACGTGGTCATATTGATTTAAAACAAACCAAAACCATACAAGTCATTTTCCCAATACATTTGTTTTTGTTTAGCATAAAAAGCCATGTGTATTGCCATGCTGATGTTCCCAACGTGATTCTGTAGGTGGTATTCTCTGATATTGTGCATTTAGAAAAGCTGGGTTTTCCTTCTTACATAATTAAATGACATTTCTTCTGATGATCTGTTTTTATATAAATACAAAAATTATTTTCTAAGCCTATTAACACTTCTTATTCAAATATTTGGGCAGAGTTTAATTTTTATTCTGTTATTTTTGGGTATAGTAGAACCTCCATAGCTGACCACCTCCCTACACTGCCACCTCCTTCAGGGGGCCTAATTTTCATGGACCAGACGTGCACACATGTACGTGTCAGCACAGTAGGCCCAGCTCCTTATGTTGGCCACATCCATATGTTGACCAGTTTGTTACGGTCCCTTGGGCAGTCAACTTAAAGAGGTTCTATTGTACATACTATATTATCTCATTAAAAATGTCTTTATGATACTGTCCTATTCCGTTCTGAATTTTAAATCTTTGTTTTTGTTTTAAACTAACCCTGGTGTTCAAAAGTTAGTGGTATCTATAGCTAATTATCTTGTTTAATGTACAGTTCCACTGAAAAACGTAACACGCTAATGGGATTTCTAAAGCATTAGTCATCTAGTCCTGAATAATCTTTGCCCTAAAAGATAGGGCTTTCCATGTGTGCCATTTGGTCTTCTAACTTTTCTCTGTAGTACACAGCGTTGCCCTTAATGTCAGTGTGAACAAACTGGAGTTGGTGTCAGAACTGGGCAAGTTGTAGGAGACGGGAACAGAGCAAGACCAGATCTTCACTTGGCCTCTTATCCCCACGAGATTGAGGATGACTGTTTAAGTTCTATGATCTCTCTTTGACAAACAACTACTACATCTCAGTGTTTGTCTCTGTGTCCTCTCAAAGCAGTGATTAGATTTATGATTTTTAGCAAGATCCCTGTGGACTGTGGATTCCTTTTGCTTAATAGGTATACATGAAAGCCGTACATTTATTTATTTATTGAGACAGAGTCTCACTATGTCGCCCTCAGTCGAGTGCTGTGGCGTCACAGCTCCCAGTAACCTCAGACTCTTAGGCTTAAGCGATTCTCTTGCCTCAGCCTCCTGAATATCTGGGACTACAGGTGCCCACCACAATGCCTGGCTATTTTTTGTATTTTTTGGTTGTAGTTGTCATTCTTGTTTAGCAGGCCCATTCTTGTTTAGCTTGAACCCGCCAGCCTCAGTGTATGTGGCTGGCGCCCTACTCAACTGAGCTATGGCACTGAGCCTGAAAGCCCTGCTTTTAAATTGTAAAGTTTGTTAGGATTCATATTCTTTTTGATGTTAGCATATATGTGAGCTTCATAGTAGTGTAATAACAATAAAAACACTTCAAATTTGAGCCTCTAAAAGGTTGTTCTGATGGATTCAGTTCATAAATAGGACAGGTGGGTGGATGGGTAATCTTAGGTAGGCTTCACTGACTAAAGTGGCTTTTAAAGGAGTGATTGGAGAACAGACATTTGGCAGATTAGTAGGTTTGTTCCAAGTGTAGGGGGTGGCTTGAAAGAAGATATAGGCAAGAGTGGGCGAGAGAGACAAAGGATTCATTTAGGAGAAAAGAATGGGGAATGGGACAGGATGTGGGAGGGAAAGATCTGACATGAGAATTGGAAAAGAGTCATGAAGCCATTTGAAGACAAGAAAAAAGTCGTGCTTTAAATGCAGAAAGCCAACCCTGACTTAGAAGATGTATGGTGAACTTGTATCCCCCCAAAGAAAGAATTCTGGCAGTTTAGTAAGTTTCATTGTTTAATAAGAAAGACAGTGAATGGGCAGAGCAAGGAATGAGGTGATTATGAAGTGGGTGAGCGTGTCATTTATTCAATCAAATCACTTTAAGAGAGTAAAAGAGACATTATTTAATAGCTATGCTGAGACAAAATGCACAGACTGAGATTGTCCTGGACAAATGAGGATGTCATTTGGCTGTCCCATCATTATTAAATAATTCCTTAGAATTTATTAATTGATTACAAGGACAGGAAAAATTAAAATACCGAGTTTTAAAAGTGATAACATTATCATATCCCTTAACAAAGAAAAACCGTAGATAGGAAAGTGTCAGATTTCTGTGCTCCTGGGGTTGACTGACAGATGTTGATGGTTTCGTGGCAGAGGTCCTAGTGTTTAGGTGTTGAGTCAGGTTGCCTGAGCTTGAGTTGTAGTTCTACCACTGACCCCCTGATCCTTAGCAAATAATCTGGGGATAGCAGAGAGACTGCTCTCCGGAAGAGCAGGTTAAAATGAGGTGATGTGTACAAAACAGTAGCGTGGTGCCATACACCGTCTAAGCACTCAAATGGGCCTGTTCCTGGTTTTTCTTCTGTTACTACAATCTATAGTGGTTGGCATACTTTCAGTTTAAAGGTAAATATGTCAGTCATTTCGAGGTTGCTGCTAGCCTTCTGCCTTTTATTTCTAGTAATAAGTCCATAATTAATGAAATAAGTTTGAAAAGCTATTTTTCATTCCAGCTTTAATATAATTCACATCACACCTTCTACCTATCTGGGCCTTTCTTACTTTTCATAAGTAGATGAGTGTTCACAGTCACATAATCGAATTATCCAATACAGTAATTCTCATTTGCATTCAGATAAGTCTTAAAACATGTTTTCAACAGGATTGTTTTTCAAATCCAGTTTCTGTTATGCAGCAGATCCTGTTGTCACTATGAATAATGGCTGAATGGTACCATTTAACTCTCCATTCTAAGAAGATGAATGGGGGATAGGGCGGGTGGTTCTTGGCAGGTACAAATGATTATATGATTTAGATCTTTTAAGCTTTAAATAATCGTTTAAAGAAATTGATGGGAGTACTAGTAATTAAACGTGAACACGCACTTGGCATTTATTGCTCCTTTTTCCTTAAACACTGTTTCCCCAGATGTGTGCACAGCTCACGTGCTCCACATCGTCAGGTCTTTCCTTAGTGCAGCCTTTCTTGACCCCCCTATCTAAAACCAGAGCCTCTTTCTAGCATTCCTTAGTCCTTCTTTAGCTTTATTTTTGTAATTTCATAACTCCTGCTTATTTTAGAAGCACTGGCATAGTTGCCCACACCCTCCGTGCTAAGATAGGTACAGTAGTCCCCCCATATACTCAGTTTTGCTTTCTGTGGTTTCATTTACCTATAGTCATCTCTAGTCCAAAAGTATTAAATGGAAAATTCCAGAAATAAACCATTCGTAAGTTTAAAATGGGTACTGTTCTGAGCAGTATAATGAAATCTCTGCCATCTAGCCCAAGATGTGAATCATCCCTTTGTTCAGTGTGTCCATGCTGTTTATACCGCCGGCTGCTTAGTCACTGAGTACCTGTCTTGGTTATCAGGTAGAAAAAACATAGGGTTTGCTACTTGCCACGATTTCAGGCATCTGCTGGAGGTCTTAGGATGTATTGCCTGTGCACAAGGGGGGACTGCTATACTTCTGCGAACATCTAAACTCCGACCTTATGATGGAATAAAGATTTCTACTTTTCTACTGTCTCAGTAACCCAGTTCTTAAGAAATTGAGCTTTGTTTTAGAATTAGTTGCTTGTAAGAGGGCTTATGGAGTATCTAATCTTAGTTTGGATTGAGTCATGGTGGGCATAGCTAAGGATGAAGTGACAGCCCTCTTTCAAGTGTAGCCCTCCAGAGAAAAGGGAGCCTACCCTCCTCCTGCCAGAAACAAACAAAAAAATCATTCCAACCAGGGTTCCTGTGACTGGTCTTAGCAATTCGGGAGCCTTTTAGTGGGCAGAAAGGATCTGCCTCATCTTAACCACATTCCTATGTGTATTAGCTCTAGCTAACATAACAGAATCCTGTAGACTAGGTAGCTTAAACTAGAAATTTATTTTCTCACAGTTTTGGAGACCGAAAGTCTAAGATCACCGTGCCAGCAAGTGTGGTGTCTGGTGAGGGCCTCCCCTTGGGTTGCAGGTGATCACTTTCTTGCTGTGTGCACATGATCTCCTCTTTGTGTGTTTGGAGAATGAGCTCTTTGTCATCTCTTCTCATAAAGACGCTCATCCTATCAGATCGGGGCCTCATCCTCATAACCCCATTTAACCTTAAGTATTTGTTTTCTTCAGTTACAGCAATACTAAGGGTTAGAGCATCAACCAATGAATTTTAGGAGGATACATACATACAGTCCATAACACTATATCTCAAGTTATTTCTGTTTCTGAGTTCAGTTCAATTAAGCACGCAGTTTTTACAAACCTATTAAATGTACAGGCACTGTGCTAGGCATCAAGGAGGCAGAAAGAATTATCCTGTGCTCAAGAATGTAATATTTTAGTGAGGGACGTAGATATGGATACAGTTAACTAGAAACTGTGATAAGTGCTTCTCTAAGCAAAAGGATGAGTTGAAATTCTCAAGGCATATTTGTGTAGGGAAGGGAAGTATGGGCCGAGAGGTTAGCACGAGCAGCAGCACGGAGTGCTGAGTAATGACAAGCAGACTAGTGTGGGTGGCACATGGAAGGAGTAGGGAGTGGCATGAGCCTGGAAAAGTAAAACTGTGGTGTCTGTCTTCCCTGTGGTACTACAACATTTTCTGAACAAAGGAATTCCACAGTGAAGAATAGTAAATTTTAAAAGGCTAGCAGTGACTGGCATTAACAATCTACAAGAGACTAAGGGTACAAATAAAATACAGTGGTGCAAAGCAAATAATAGTGGGATTAAGGGACTAATATTTCTATATAAATTAAAGGAAATATATAGTGTTATATTTGACAAGTTGGTGGTGAAATTTAAAATACTGTGGTTAGCAGAGATGGATAAAAGTATACAATCACCACTTCAAGTAAAGAAAAATAGTAGATTAAAAATCTTTGGTTTTCTCTAGTGTTCCTTAAGTTTCTATATAAGTTTTCTGGAACTCTGTGGGGTTTTTTCACCTAAATGTTCAAAAGTCACTATTTACCTACAATCAAGATGGAGTAACAGGGAGCAGATTTACCCTGCAACCTAAAACAACAACAGAAAACCGACACAATATATGAAACAGTGGCCTTCAAGATACTGGCCATCAGGTAACAAATGATACCAATCCCTGGGCCAGGCACCGGGGCTCACGCCCGTAATCTTAGAAATCTGGGAGGCCAAAGCGGGTGGATGCTTGTGCTCAGGAGTTTGAGACCAGCCTGAGCAAGTGTGAGACCCTGTCTCTACTAAAAAAAAAAAAAGAAAACTAGCCGGGCTTTGTGGCAGGCCCCTATATTCCTAGCTACTCAGGAGGCTGAAGCAAAAGGATCACTAGAGCCCAAGAGTTTGAGGTTGCTGTACCCAGGGTGACAAAGTAAGACTCTGTCTCAAGAAAATAAATAAAATAAGAAAGAAACTAATCCCTGAGATACAGCAAACAATTGAGGAATTGAGGGCAGCCCTGTGAGTACCATAGCTTCCTATTTTGAGGAACTTTCCAGGTCGCTGTTCAGAATTATACATAATAAGTAAAACAAGTGGAATCATAAAGTACTCAAAAGAAGGTAGAAAATGGGGAAAAAGAATAGAAGGAACAAATAGAGGAAACTAAGAGCAAAATGATAGATTTAACACAAGAAAGCAGGAATAACTATATTAATAAGTAACAAAGTGACTTCAGAGCACAAATATTACCACAATAAAGAAAATCATTTCTTAACAATGAAGGAATCAGCCCATCAAGAGGACTGTTGTAATCTTAAATGTGTATGCTCCAAATAATGTCTTTAAAATACATGAAGCAAAAATTAATAGAATTGCAATGAGAACAGACAAATCAGTCTGCTGTTACAGTTTGAGATTTCATTACCTCTTTCTTCAATAGTTAGTAGAACGAATAGGCAGAAAATGCACAAAAATATTTAAGACTTAATGCTGTCAACCAATTGACACTTATAGAATATTCCAAGCAATAAAAGTTTCAACTAAAACATTTACATGTGGAAATGTTTATCAAGAAAGATCATATTCTGTTTCATCAAATAAGTCCTCAGTACCAAGTCATAAAATTCATGTCATGGAATCTGGGTTCTCTGATCACAATGGAATTATAACAGAAATCAATAATGGATAGTTTCTGGAAAATCCCCAAATATTTGGAAATTAAGTAACATACTTCTGAGTAACTCTGGATCAAATAAGAAATTGAAAGGGAATTTAAAACTAAGTGAAAATGAAAATACAACCTATGAAAATTTGTGGGATGCCAGTCAAGGAATATTTTGAGGGAAATGTATAATCTGAAATCCCCTGTATTAGAAATGTAGAAAGGTCTCAAATCAATGGCTTCAACTTTTATCTTAACAAACTAGAAAGAGAAGGAACAATGAAGCCCAAAATAAGGAGGACAATTATAAAAAGCAGAAAACAAAAACCACTAGAGAAAATCAAAACCAAAAGCTCATTCCTTGAGACTATCAGTAATATTGATAAACTTCTAGCCAAGATTGTATTTAGAATAATTTAAGACTATATCCTGGACATATGAGTGTTACACAGGTTGAATATTCCTAATCCAAAATCTGAAATGCTCCAAAACCAAATAAAACTTCTTGAATGTTGACACAATGCTCAAGGGAGATGTTCATTGGAACATTTTGGATTTCAGATTTTTGAATTTGGATGTTCAGCCCAAAGGGATCGTGTAGATATTCCAAGGTTTAAAATACTTCTGGTCCCAAGCATTTCAGATTAGGGATACTCAAACTGTGTCGTAGAATGTCTAGATTCTGTTACAAACCAACCAGTCTGTGTCTCATAGAACAAGGAATAATATACTCTTTTACTGGGGAATCAGGGATTAAATTCATATATATAAAAACCAAAGATTTTTAATTGGCATATAATATAGTACTGTGCTATCTCAAAATCATGGTGTGCCAGGGCAATCTGCTTTGAGTATCTTTTATAAAATCGTCTTAACTCCCACCTTAGCCTTACTCCTGCCAGAGCACATCTCTTTTGTTTCAAACATCCAACACCAACACAACCTTGATTCCAGGTGGTTTCCTCAGTTTCGTGGCATGTGGCATTTCCAGGGATTCTCTAAAACAGAAACTTCATGCCAACAACCTGAGGACTCAGCCCAGAGAGGTACTATGCGTGGTTTGCAGCGTTCATTTTTTATTGTTTCAGGTTGATTTGAGGGTACAAAGAATTAGGTCACAATGTTTGCATTTGTTAGTCCCTCTTGTAATTGTGTCCTGCCTCCCAGAGATGTGCCACACCCCTAACAAGGTACCCATTAAGTAGGCGCATCCCCAGCCCCTCTCCTTCCCTTTCCCCTCTCTCTCATTCCCCCGCTCCTACCTTGAATTGATTTGAGTTTTTCTCTTATGTTGTACAGTGTTTTTTAAAAGTTAGAATTTGCAAACATACGACAAGTACAATTTGGAATAGCTGATAACCCAAAGCCCATATTCTTCTATACCAATCATCAATTGGAACTGACTGGTGGCTTTTTCCATAGGTTCCCTATTAAGGGTTTTAACATTAATTCTCTCAATTGAATCATCATAGCAGCTCTTATTCAGTAGCTACCACCATTCTCATCACCATATATAAAGAAACTGAGGGGGGCGGCGCCTGTGGCTCAAAAGGGTAGGGTGCCAGCTCCATATGCCAGAAGTGGCGTGTTCAAACCCAGCTCCCGCCAAAAAGAAAGAAAAGAAGCTGAGTCACAGAAAACTTGTGTCCTCCTTATTCACTTGGCTAGTCAGTGGACGACAGGCTGGTCTTCGAACACAAATGTTTGTGAATGATCTTAAATTCCTTTCTTCGTAACATCAAAAATGAGGTTATCTTCATCCTTCCTTTCAGCTGAAAAATCATTCTTATCCATACATATTATATGATGGTAGGACTAGAGCCCCAGGTGTCACATTGTTTAAATTATGGAAGGTTAAAATTTACATTCATTTTCAATTACCCCTAAATTCTATGAGGTTGAGTTTACCGTAAGCTAGTTTCTCCTTTCTGGAGTGTTGACATTTGTTATCTGTACTGTCCAAACAGGTTACTGGTAAATAATTGAGCAAGATATTCATTTTAACATTGTTTTCCTGTTTAAATACTTTATTCAACATGATTCCTTTTCATGAAAATAACAACTAATCACTACCAGAGAAAAAGGCAGACACTGATATCTATAGTTTTTTGCTTTCAAAAGGAATTTAAACTTAATTTTAAATAAAAATAGTCCATGCTTTAGATAACATTTTATATCTTCCATCAAGAAACAAATGTCTCTTCCCTACAAAGGCAGACTTGTATATTCTGGTTTTATAAATATTTACTTTTTGTCTGAACAGATTAGATTCTTTAATCCCAGACTGTTTGTGTCTATCTAAATGGCATTGTTATCAGACTAGACCTAGGTTCTCCACACAACAGACTACTTGACAAATAGCTAAATATGTCTGTTCCACAAAAGTAAATTGGCATTAAATACTAACATTTATGTTGTAAGTCATGTAGTTTACTGTAAGTAAGGAAAACATTAAGCCTCTCCACTTTGGTGTAAACTTTAAAAGAAATTAAACAGATTTGTGCTTTGACTAAAGTGTCTTTTTCCCAAAGCTTTCTTTTTTGCAGTAGGTGGGGGTGATGGTGCATCTTTCAATTGCTACTATTTGATTTGATTAAGAATGAACAAAATACCAGACAGTTTGGTGAAGAGGAAGTAGTGGGGACTCTCATGTCAAACAGACCATAGGCAATTTGCTTTCCCTCAGCTGCCTCCTCTGTAAAATGGGGTTAGTGACATCTGGCTTATAGATTGTTCTTACCAATGGTTTCTCTAGAACTCTGAGTTCTCTACTTGATATGTAATAGACATTTTATAGTAAATATCAACACTTAAAGTCGTCGTCATCAGCAGCAGCCGCAGCAAATGACTATGTATTGTACTGACCTGAAGCTACATTGTTTGGTGACCGCAAAAATTGTGATACAATTTGTAAGCGAATGGGAGAAGCACATTAGAAGAAATTTTACAATAGGTTTCCAGAATCAGAAACCTTAGAAACAGGGATACCCTCTGAGCCTAACATGCCTGCCCTGGATATTGGTCCAGTCCCCTTATTGTTTGTAATTATGGTATAGTGGGAAATCTATGTGTGACCCAAAGATATCAAACTTCAGATTTTAAATAACTTGTAGCAAAATAAAGCTTGGTGATAGTCCTTGACCGTGAAGACATTGAGATCATTACGGAACAGAAGGAGCACTAGATCACACCCCAAAAGACCAGAATGGTTCTGTCCCTCAGAATGCCTTGTGACCTTCTGTCGCCTGTCTTGTTTTTCTTCACTCAAAGGAGGGAGCTGGATTGCATCTTTAAGATCTTAAATATAATGTACCAATGCCTTCAGTACGTTGTAATGGGAATGCCTTGTACAAGTCTCCCAAGACTGGGCTCAACTGTGGCTACTGAGCCAGCAGAGGGAGCACAAAGCATGAATTTGTGTCCAGGTCATAGGAAAATTCCGAGATTTTCTGTGGTTAAACATTAACCACAGTTCTTAAAACAGGAGATTATTTCCTATCAGGTTATGCTCAACTTGATTTGAGCTATAATTTAGTCACAAGATGGTGGCACTTTTACTACTGCTAATAGAATTCTGCCTCTGTAATTTTTTGGTAGTTGTAATGAAGAGCAGTATTTTAAAAGGACATTTAATCAATGGTTATTTGTGAGGATCACTATGGTTTATTTTCTGTATTGTTAAATATATTTTGAATAAAAACATTGTAACTTTATCATTTTAGAAATGATCTATTAATATAGTAATAAATCCATTATTTAAAGCCACAAATCTTTTAAAATCCTTTTTAAGTGATACCTCATTCATCTGGTATCCTTGGGCAATGTGGAGTTCCACATGTTTTCCAGATAACAAATGTATGTTTTCCTAAAGAGTACCTGACAGTGTTTCAGAGGTATTTTAGATAGAGATCTTGCTGTTGCGGACTTCTGCGACTTTTTAAGTATGAGGTTATGTACACAGTTGAGTTGAGTCTTGACATTGCAGGGTTGTTGAACTGAACGTGTTCCATTTTACTAAACTGTAGTGGAATTCTGGGTTTGCTCCTTCGTTGACATCGAGGCTCCTTTCTCTCTTTTTGGTCACATTACTCTTAAATATTCCTCACCTCCACACACCCGTATCATGGTTCCCCCTCTTCTTCCTTGTTGCTTTTATTCTTTGTAAGTTTTAGCTGAGGAAGCTGATAACTGAGCTTGTTGAGAACTATGTTAAATTCATAAGACTTTGAATTCGGGCCCAAGGAGTTAAATCCATAGCTCTCCTTTGGGCATTGATAACCATTTAATTCATGGAACTCTTTCTGTCTTCGTGGTTTGGGTTTATGGATTAGACAGGGTAAAAAGGGGGCTGCTTCTGTATTTTAGGATGAGTCACTGGAGAGGTGGGTTTCCTGTGAAGTTACTGTAAATATATGTTTGGTTTGATGGTTTTCCTAAAAGTATTGCTGAGCTTTAACTCAAAGGATGTTTTATCTACCAATAAACAGCCAGTAGATTTTTTATTTTTTCTCTTCAAAAGAAACTGGAACCACTAGCATAGATAAGAGGCATTATGGAAGAGTTGAAAGAAGAAGAAAAGTGGGGTGGACATATATGCCCCTTGAGCTTGTGTTCACAGAAGAGTTAGGATAAATATACAAGAAAATACAAAGGAAGACGTGTTTTTTACATGTATAGAGGAAGCATAAATTAGTAATTAAGTGCACAATAGTTGAAAGGAAGTTGAAATAAATGGGTTTTTACAGTTCTAAGATTTTTTAATAGTAATTGAGATTTAGCCGATATTGAAAAAGGCTTTTAGCAGTAAAGACTTAGAATTCCAATTAAGACTCTGTTCCCATGGCCTTCCCAAAGACTGACTTTATTTGCTAAATTAAGATTAAGGGGTGGAGCAAAAAGAAATCCCAGAGTTCCAGTTGGGATCCTGAAATTAAGACTCAAACACCTGGAAAATGCCATCCTTATAAATTGTAGTGTAATGTAGGTGAAAGCATTCTGCAGCATTTTCCAGATAATGATCAGTAATGTTTCCTGGGACTGCCTTTGTGAAATGTGACATATAGCAAACAAACTTTATTTGGTAGATTTCCTCAAGAGGAAATTTCCTTACACTTAGGAAATGCCTTATGACCTGTATAATTCAGTAACTTCTAAACTGCCATCCTGCCTTCTGTGCTGTCTGTGAGATAATCCCACTTTCCAATGAATTTTCTCATTAAATGTTATTTCAATCCCAATTATTACCATAAATTAGTGACATTGTGCTACAGGATTTTTTTTTTAATTGGATAGGCTTGCTATCTGCTTGACATGCATTTTTCCTCAGGAAACTAAGAAAGGGCAACAGAAAAAGACAACCTAAGTTCTTTCAAGTCAGAAGATCTATTCTTTGCAGAATATATTTTTTAATAGAGAAGAGAAAATATCAAAAAACTTCTGAAAGGTTGCTATCTTTAGAATTGCATACTAATTATAAAAAATTACTTAAGATCTTTCATTGTAGTTGAATTTATATAAGGATATACATTTTAAAATATATTGTCTATGAAATAGGTAGAAAAGTTAAAATTAGAAGCAAAGCTCTTCTTTTGAAATAAATCATCAATTTTTCATTTTGTCATTCTGGCTAATTACCATTTCTGGCCAAATTTAGTCAAGATGGGAAAAATCTGCTTAAGAAAATAAGCCTCGGCTTGGCGCCTGTGGCTCAAGTGGCTAAGGTGCCAGCCACATACACCTAAGGTGGCAGGTTCAAATCCAGCCTGGGCCCGCCAAACAACAATGACAGCTGCAACCAAAAAATAGCCAGGCGTTGTGGCAGGCACCTGTGGTCCCAGCTTCTTGGGAGGCAGAGGCAGGAGACTCACTTGAGCCCAGGAGTTGGAGGTTGCTGTGAGCTGTGATGCTACAGCACTCTACCCAGGGGGACAGCTTGAGGCTCTGTCTCAAAAAAAAAAAAAAGAAAGAAAGAAAATAAGTCTCTTGCATTATGTCCACTTTTTAAATATGTTTCACTAAATTACTTTAAAGCTAAAAACACAAAAGAAATTTGCATGAATGAATGCCTTGTGATAAATAAAAGTAATTGTCTTTAACATTAGATTCTCTTACTTCACTCCTTTATAATTTTGGTAACTTAGTTACCAGGTCATGTATTGACAGATTGTGTATTTCATCTATTATTCTCAACATACCCTTATCAGTAATAATTTGTGTAACATTCTTTTTAAAGTTGTTAGTCATTTTTCAATTTTTCTTCCTCATCTTCCTTATTTGAATTTTAGTTACCTTAACCAGGGGAAATTCAATTCCTGAGTTTTAACATTATTTTTTAAAAGAAACGTTGTTTAGTTAAATACTTTGCCACATTGTGTAGCCAGTTATTTGTGGTACTGTATGTAATTTGGGGTTATGCAATAATCTGGTGAAGGCCATAATGAACTTTGTAACTATTATTTTAAGTTCTTGCTAAGATACCTTGCATGTTTTTATAACACTAAGGAATGGATTCTGCAATTGCAGTTCATGGCGTGCCCTTTTGGTGGGATCCTTGCTTACGGGATGTTACACATACATTTCTTTATATCTTGTGCTTTTACTTCATAATTTTTAAAGAAGTCGAATATTTGCGATTTCCTTATAATCTTGAAATATAGAGCCACAGATTCTAATGGCTCCTGTGGCATGCAGTGACACATCTGTTGTCTATGCATTGTGCTCTGAACTGCTTAGTTTATAAAACATTTGCATTTTAATAAGACTTAGTTAATGTTCTGCAAGCTGGTGGTGCGGAGGCTTCTTTGTTTTTACCGTCTATGCCATAAAATCAACACTATTTTAGCTATTGTCCTGGATGGACACTAATATTTGTGGTTATTAAAGATAATTAAATGTGAATGAGCAGTTTACTCCGCTGGAACCTTGCTTCTTTATATAAATGTCAGTGTTCTTTTTTTTTTTTTTTTTTGAGACGGAGCCTCAAGCTATCCCCCTGGGTAGAGTGCTATGGCATCACAGCTCATAGCAACCTCCAACTCCTGGGCTCAAGCGAGTCTCCTGCCTCCGCCTCCCAAGAAGCTGGGACCATAGGTGCCCACCACAATGCCTGGCCATTTTTTGGTTGCAGCCGTCATTGTTGTTTGGCAGGC
>CAUYQV010140074.1:0-29822 GCA_963574575.1 Galagoides demidoff | reverse complement strand
GAGTGCCTTGGCATCACAGCTCACAGCAACCTCCAACTCCTGGGCTCAAGCGAGTCTCCTACCTCCGCCTCCCAAGTAGCTGGGACCACAGGCGCCCGCCACAACGCCCGGCCATTTTTTGGTTGCAGCCATCATTGTTGTTTGGCCGGCCCGGGCTGGGGATTCGAACCCGCCACCTTAGGTGTACGTGGCTGGCACCTTAGCCGATTGAGCCACAGGCGCCGAGCCTAAGCACATAATTCAATTAAAACTTCAATTCCTTAGTTGCACTAGCCACATTTTAAGTGTGCGATACTCACAGGAGAGGAGTGGTTACTATTATACAATAGTTTAAGTATTAGTAGTAAGTAAATTTTAATTGGTAAATAGTAGTAATTTTTTTTTCCTATAAAGGACCAGATAGTAAATATTTTAGGCTATCTAGGTCGTATGGGGTTTTGTTATAACTACCTTCTCTACTGTTGTAGGCTGAAAGTAGTCCTAGACATTATCAAGTAAACAAATAGGTGTGGTGTGGTTCAATAAAACTTTATTTACAAAATCAGGCAGCAAGCCAGATTTGTCTAGCGGACTATAGCTTTCCAACTAGTAAGCTAAAGGAATTGAAGCAATTTTCTGGCTTTATAATTCGATGACTTAAAGATAGCTTTTGATTTTTACTAAAGAAGTTATTTGCCCTGAAAATTATCCTTTCAACCACCAATGCAATTTTATCAGCTTTATCTCTTTTTATTTAATATCAAATAGATGAAACATTTATAAGGAATAATGAAATCCACTTATATATAGATAATTTGGACCATTTAAAAATATTAATGTAGTTATGTCTTGAGTATCATTTTGAATGAATTGATCTAATTTTATCAACAATCTGCATTTTGGAATTTCAGATCAGAGAAGTGGTTTTCAGATAAACTTAATAAAGGGATAGACTGATAAGGACAAACATTCTTTTTTTTTTTTTAGAGACAGAGTCTCACTTTGTCACCCTCAGTAGAGTACTGTGGCATCACAGCTCACAGAAACCTCCAGCTCTTGGGCTTAGGTGATTCTCTTGCCTCAGCCTCCCAAGTAGCTGGGAATACAGGCACCCTGCCACAATGCCTGGCTATTTTTTTGTTGCAGTTTGGCTGGGGCCAGGTTTGAACCCACCACCCTTAGCATATGGGGCTGGCACCCTATTCACTGAGCCACAGGTGCTGCCCCAGGACAAACATTCTTAGTAAGTCAGACATTATATATTAAGAAAAAAATACTAGAGTATTTTAATATATTTAGTTTCTATTAGAGTTTTCTATGGATAATTTTTATATGGTAACACTTTCACTTTCTAGTTATTTGTTTCCAGCTGCCAAAGGACATGACAAAGACATTCTAGATTAATATCTGCCTCCCCAAAAGGGGAGGAGCGGGGAAGAGCAGACACAAGTTACAGTGAGTGTTTAAATACATACATAATCTGTGAGCATGTACTTCCACATGTTTTGGCTTGAAGATAGACTTTAACCTCTTGATTGTGCCCCCAGGAAGGGTGCAGGTGGGCACATGTTTGTATTCCAGTTGGTGTTAGATACCATCAGCTGCAGCATCAGTAAATTAGTAATTAGAAAGTTCTGTTCCAGTGTTGTACGTTCCACTTAAGTTTATCCAGGAACTCAACCCCATGTCAATTGGAAGAGAAGTACCAGCTGAGAAAAGTTTAAATGAGTCTCATCTTTAGGGCCACTGTAAACTTCGTGAACATGGTGCCCGAGGAATTTGCCTTCAAATAACTTCTAGACATTGACCTTGACAAAATCAGGCAATGTCTAGACAGAACTGTCACCATGATTATTTTGTCTGAATGGATGGTTAGGTCAAATAATTAACTAATTAATTAGACATTCAATCAGTCTTTATGTGATGTAATTCATTAACTTCATACTTAAAATGTGAGAAATACTTGTTCCCAGGAGTAAGGAATATTTATAAAATGGAGTTGGTGCCATGTAGGAGCTTCCTCTTATTCTTCTTTGGTTTTCAGACTTCCCGCTGACTCCCTCCCTTTCTTCCTTCTTGTCTTTATAGCTCGTTTGTTTGTTTGTGAACTTTAATCCAGGATGTAATTCAGGTTCATACATTATCTTTGGTTTTTAAGTAAAGAAACCCACCTTTGTATTTATTGCTTTAGAGTTGGGGCCTCCAGATTTTTCTTCTAGGTATGAGGCACTTTTCATATTCTTTGGCTTTCATACTCTTGGTGATATAAGTATTTGACCTTAGTGTCCTTTAGCTCTTCTTCAGAAACTAATGTGAAACATTTAGCCACTATTTGAGCTTTCCCCATCCCCTGTCTCACTGCTGATTATCTAAGAAGTCTAAATACACAAATTTCTAACTGTCTGAAATGAGAAATTCTAGCTAATAATTAGGGATTATTAACTAAGTCATTACTTACTGGTCAGATTTTTTTTTTTTTGGTATTAAGTTAATTTTAGGTATTGAAGAGCATTCATTAACCAGTCCTTGTTCCCAATGGGACCCTGAACAAGCTGAAGATAATATGACAGTAGTTTTCAGGTTCCATGGCCAAAATACCATTGTTAATCTCACCATCCACTCTCAATCACACTTATGAAAATGTTCCTTTAATTCACTTCTTTGTGAATATCTTTATTTTCTGTGATAATGATGTCCCCTATGTTTAAAAGAATTATAGTTCTTAGAATAGAAGGTACTGATGTCATATGTCTCCTCATTCCACCTCTGAATTCAACTTCAATGGAGGTGACAGGTTCTGTACACAAGGACAGCCTCCCTTTTAAGGGCCTATATGTCTTTGAGGGCTTTACCCTGGAGCTGTGAAAGGTGGTCAGGAATCATGGCTGCTCAGAATGACTGTAGATATATCAGTTCCACTATAACTGTCAATACATTTCTAGGCACATGAGTAGGGCCCAGCAAAGATGAACCCTTAACATCCACAGCAGGAATCTACTCATTAGAACATTCTTTATTAATTTTCTTCTTTCTTTGGTTCACTTTCTCTACTCCCTTATTTGTGTTTTCTGGTATCACATCCCAGATAAGCCACCTGGCATCCCAGATCACTTCCTGGGATAGGCTTAAGGAAAGTTTACCTAAGACTCTTCTTTGGTGTCAGAGCACACACAGCTGACACTGTGCACACCTGCTTCTGTGCATTGACAGCCTGAGTGAGTCATGCAGGAGCTGAACCATGCTATGATTCAGCTACTGTTTAATTGTCTTACATTTCTTAAACATAGGTACACGTAGGAGACCTCTTTTCAATTTTGGAAGGTCAGGATGGAAACTACCCAGTGATGTGGCCTTTTAAATACACTCATATCCTTATCTCCTTGATTCTGCACAATACTTTGAAAGGTCAGCATACCTAACCCCATTTGCAGATGGAAATATTGAGACTTGAATTAGAGGACTAAAAACACAACAAGAGTATGTTGAGAAGGAAAGAGTCCCTAACTCCAAAGTCAGTAGGCTCTACTAGATACCATTTAAGGTAAGAAAGGATTACCTAGAAACCTGAAAATTCTAGAGAACACCTTATATTCAATCACTTTTATGTGATTCTCGAGTAAGAGAAAAAAAATCTAATTATTTTTCAAGCTCATTAGAATGGTGATCACACAATTTCTTTTGTCCTCAATTTTTAAAAAATGAGGGGTGTGTATTTTGGGGGAAGGGGAAGATCCTTAATGTAGTTTTCATTGACCATGTTTCTGGCACCAAAATTGGGTCCACTTCTAGCTGTGAAAGATTATTTTCTCATAATGTGGCTGCTGTCTTCATGATATTCTATTAGTTTTTGCTGCAGATCTTAACTGTTTCATCTGTTCTTTGAAGTTATTCTAAATATATTCCCTACTACTAGCTAGAACTGGTGTTTGATCTCAATACACACCTTTCTCTAGAATCAGACTGGTCTTCTTCCTATGAAAATAAATCCCTTCTTTCCCAAATAGTGCCTTCCTCCCTCCATTCAAATCCTACTGTTACTTATGATCCAGCTAACATTCCCTCTGCTCTGCTCTGCTCTGCTCTGCTCTGCTCTGTTCTGTGAGATTCCCACTACTCCTGTACTCAGAGCCATTTTTTCCCTAAAATGTTTTCCATGTGCTATGGACTGAATGTTTGTGTGCCTCTCTCTTCCCACCTTGAACCTTAACGCCCAGGGTATTAGGAGGTAGGGCCTTTGGAAAATAATTAGGTTTACATGAGGTTATGAGGATGGGGCCCTCGTGATAAGATCAGTGCCCTATAAGAAGAGTCAGGAGAGCTTGCTTGCCCTCCCTGCTTTCCATCATGTGAGGACACAAGAGAAGATGACCATCTGCAAACCAGAATACGGGTCATCAACAGACACTGGTTCTGCTCATACGTGATCTTAGATTTCCTGAGCTACAGGTCTTTAAAAAATAAATTTCTGTTGTTTAATCCAATCAGTCTATGGCAATTTTTTATAGAGACAAGAACAAAGATATCATGATATTGGTTTTCATTCAATGTAGGAAAGTAACAGGACACACTGTTCCCAGGTTTCTCAAGTCCCTTGAAGCAAGTTAAACAACATACTTGCACAAACACACATCTCAGTTACTTACAGGCAACACAATGGGGAGAGGCTCCCACTAGCTGAGACTTTTGTCTTCCTCCAGGAGGTTATTAACCAAACTACTTAGGGCTCTGGGCCTTAAGTGAAGGCAAGTACTGAAAGAAAATTCTTTTGAGGTCCTAAGTTTCAAATATATTAAGCATATTCAATCACAGAATGAATATACAAGAAATCACCTCTAGAGTACCTAATATTCATCATTCACCTACAGTGTAAGAAAGTCCCCTATGTGTTTCTGGGATTGGGCTTTAAATTTTTCACTGAGATGGATTCCACAGAATATCTTTGAGCCTTTGAGGGAAAAGAGTTGCAACTGTCTTGCAAGGATTTGTGGCTTGCAAGGGAGGGAGAGAGTAAGCATTTTGTCTGGTTGGGTGTAAATAAAGGAAATTTCCCTGGAGCTGTTGAGGATGTGATTCTGGCCCAATTTTAAGGAGCTCCTGCTCAGCTCTGCAGACTCTCCAAGGAGCTGATCTCGAGAGCCATCTTGAAATAACTCAGAAGCAGCTTGGAGTTTGGGTCAGCTCTACAGGGAAAGCAGACAGAAAGGTAAACAGCCCTTGAGCTGAATGGATGATTGAACTAGGAATTCAGAGAGGCTTCTGAGAGAGGGAGTGAAATGGTAAAGGAGTTACTCCTTAAAAGAGGGTGCAGAGAGCCTGCAGCAGGGCTAAAGACGCTCCCTCTGCCAGTGCTGCTGGATGACTGCAGCTGTCCCTGCCCTTACTGCTTAGGGAAGGATTGTGACAGCTGATGTTGTCTGAGACATTCCAAATAAAACTATAGACAACTGTGTTTCTCACAGCTCACCAAAGACTTAGCAGAGAGCATGCTAGATGGATGGTTGGGAAAGTGATTAAACAGAGGAAAGCCAAGAGCTGTCAAATGAGAGAGTGCTCTAAAAATAATGAAACAAGGACTCCATGCTGTAAAGTTAAAGGTCAAAGGGGGAAGAGTTGGCCACTCTTCCCCCTTTAATTTGCGATGACTGTATTCCAGGCACTTTGTCAGATGCTGAGACTAACATGGTGAATTGATCAGGCTGTGATAAGTAGGTCACACAGTGTTATGGTCCATTATTTCACTTCCAAGAAATACAGTCAACAGCCTCCTTTGTGATTCACTTATGCAAGTTTCAGTCTGCTTGGCTTATTGGTGTTGCTGGGAGGGCTTCATCTTTTTCGATCCACACAGATTTGACGTTTCTTGATTTTTGTGTATCTCAAAACTTTCATAATGACCCATGTATTCACTTTTCTAGGGATTCATGTCCAAAGAGTCCTTGGACAGGAAAGGATTCAGAGATTCTTGAGTCTAGAGGCAAAAACTGGAGGCTTGCCTATATGTACTGTTTGTTTCTAAAACTGAATGCTAAAAGCCTGCACACCAAGTATGCATACCGTAGTTATAGATTTCAGTTTGTCTTGTGTTCTTGAACCACTAAATCTCCTGAAATGCTCTCCTGGCTCAGAAAGCCTCTGAGTTTGTATCTAGTGCACACCTGCTAGTGTTGCATAAAGGAGAAATGGAGGGTAAGAGAGATCAAGAGATTTAACCTGTGTTTTCACTTCTAAGCAGGAGCAGAGGCAGGATTAGAACCTATGTCTTCTGCCTCCTAGTGCAGCACACTTACATCAGAGATTTTAGCATTCTCTGTGTGCAATGAGAAGAGTCAAGTTCCCAAAAGTCTCTCTTGAGTTATTCAGAACGTTGGTATCAAAAAAGCCCAGGACTCTAGCACTGTTCTAGTCCCTACCCCCTGATCTCCACACCTGCCCCCTCTGCCTCCTTTCTCCTTTTCTCAGGTGAATAAGACAATGAAGCAATCTCAGACAGACTTAGAATGTTTGGAGCAAACTTAGATGCACTGCTCTGAAAATCAATTACTGTTTCAGCTCTACTGGAGAGAGACTGCATAGGTAGTGACAGCCACTCAAATCTGTTCCTCCTCCCCCAGCCTTGTACTAACTCCTTATCCAGGCCTCTTCTACTCTGCAGGTTCAGTTCCCACCAGCTCTTTATGCTTCTCCTGGTTATTGCCCCCGTGTGGACTTGAGATTTCAGCCACCCTTCCTCCCAACAGCATCACCCAAAGGCTGGCAGCACGTAATAATTTTCAGTTGCAACTGACTGAGATGAGAGTATTGTTCTAATTGCTATGGAGTAACAATAAATTAAGCGGGGTAACAGAGAAGACAGGAGACTGTGGGGATGGGAATTGTACTTCTGTTCAGAAGCATAAATTTAGGATTACTGCAGTTGTACTGTAACTCTGAAAACTGGGGATTTATGATTTTTTTTATATACTGGGAAAACTTCTAGAGTAGATTGCATTTTTGTTCAAGTAGTAGGTTTAGTTTGTTCTCTATAGAAAAAAATGACAAGGCAATAAAAGAAGTCCTTGCTTTATGACACCAGAATATTTTAGATAAGACTCACTCCTGAGCCTTAATTGATTTTATACTGCTGGAGAGCAACAGCAAAACAGAGAGAAGAAGTGGAATTATGGTGTTCCAGCCCCAGCTAGCGTAGTCACCGTCTGAGAAACAAAAGAGGCAGGAAATGAGCATTTTAGGTATTAGAAAAATCAAAGAGCTTTCTATTCAATGGGTGTCAATCATGTGTCCACCCATGGACTACATGCTTTGGGACATCAAATAAAAATGACAAGAAAACAGAAAAGCCTGGATTAGTCTTTTACATACTTGTTTGAGTTACATGCATAATTAGGTCGATTGCTAGTTATTAATTACATACATAATTATGTAAATGTTTGAAAAAGAAAAAAGAGGTTTAGAATCAAAGATTAGGTTGTGCGGTTCAACTGAATTATGTGATCAGAAAGAAGGATAAAACCATATATGTTAGATGAATCTAGGAAAGTTTCATGCACAAAGTGAAGATCCAAGGATGTGGATAGGAGCAGGGGAGGAGGAGGAAGCTCGGGAGATGCAGCTGGGGTGGTACAGATGAGACCGTGACAAATAAAAGGCACTAAGGAGACGGACCTGTCTAAAGCAGAGGTTGGTGTTAGGATGTGGGTAACAGGTGGCTACAAATGTCAGTCATTCAAAGACAAAGCTACTGAAGGCTCTCAAAAAGGCCTCATCCATATCTACCAATAGGAGTGATATCCCTCTGATGACAACACTAAATAATTCTATTGCCTGGCCGAAGTAGAGAATTAGTTGTATGGAAAGACATAATGGACTGGGAAAATAACTTGCCTACATCTGTCCCCTGGACCTGCTTCATGAAGTTGGAAATCATTTGACCCTGAGCAAAGCAGGAAGAAATAACACCTCACAATGTGCTAGGAAGACCAAGGCCATGAGGTTCAAACATACTTGCTTTTAAATTCTGCCTGGAAACCTCTGGGCTTGGGCAAGTCCTGACTTTTCAAATAAAATGGCAAAATTTACACAAAATGAGAGAATTAGAGGGCATGTGAGTGAAACCTCTGGCACAATGCCTGGCACCAGAAGACACTAAATAAATGGCAGACGTTATTAATTTAAGTAAAAGTATGGGGACATTACAAAGGAACTTTCCTAGCTTGACATCTCTGACAACTTTAATGCTGATAAAAGAAGAACTGGGGCTTACTTGAGTAATTATTAAAAATCTCTTCTCAGTCTTCATCCAGTGCATCCCAAGCAGCATGAAGTCACGTCAGGTTCCCGCTGCTGGTGAGGGCATGCATCTGCTGCTGTCAATCTACCCCAGAATCCATGCCCTCTTTTTTCTGGTTAGCTGCTCCTCACATCTTTTTGGAGGAAGCATCTAACTATCCTGTTACCCCCTGTAGTTGATGTGAAATTGAGCCTAACTCCTAGAAGAGTGGACAGTTGACCTTTAGCCATGCTCCCCTCCCACCGGGGAGTTGAACGTGACTCACAAATTAGCCCAATCAATGGGAATCAAATATCTTATAACTATTTGTGGAAAGAAGCTGTCTTTCTTTTGGGATTGTTATAAAACACGCTGAAAGTTGAGATCTGGCTGCCCAGTGAGAGGGGCCTGTTGGAATAAAGACAACTAGAAGAAAGAAAAAGTCCTGATGTGAATGGAACGAATGTGCCACAGACTGTGCCAAGAGCTCTGAACATCCACATCATGGAATTCTTTCAGAAATTCTATGAGGAAGTTATTGTCTCCATTTTAGAAGAATGGAAACTGAGTCATTTACTGAGGGGTAAATAACTTGACCCAAGTGACATAGCCAGTTGACAGCAGCGATGGGGTTTGATTCTGGACAGTCTGGCTTTACATTCCTTACTTACTCCTATGCTGTGTTATCTTTGCAGGAGATGTTTCAGATTCTGGGTCTCCTCTGCTTTTCGGTAATGTGAGCTAACATATTTTCCGTTTGGTGTAACCCACTTTAGGCTAGGATCCTATCACTGTCACCCAGAAGGACTGAGTTATTTGACTGCTTTCCTGGGGTTCTCTCTGCCGTCCCCAGGCTCCCAGTCTCAGTTCAGACCCACCTCTTCATCTGCTGAGGACATCACCCGATGTCTATGCCTAACCTTTAAGGTTTGCCATATTTTGATAATGACCTCTCTGTTTGTACCTTATTTCCAGTCCTCTGCTGCAAAAACTTTCTTTTTCTTGCCTACTGTTGATCTCTGTCAACCTCCAGAGAGCTAATCACTTACTTCCTGTGAGTACATTGACACCTCTGACCCTGTGTTAAATCATATAGCTAGGGAAGAAGTCTGAAGCAGTATTTGGCTGTTTAAAAAAGTTCTCATTCAATACCCTCATTCAATAAATTTAGTAGGCTTAAGAACTCCTCTAATATAATTTATAATTTTAAAATAAGTTTAATTAGATGCTGGCATTCTGAGGACTCACTCCCCCCCTCCTTGCTTCTTCTCTTGTGAAGGGGAGTGGGTGGCTGCAGGTTACCCCCATTCCCAATGCCCCAGTGCTCCTTCTTAGTTTTCAGGCAGCGGTTGAAATATGTGAAACAAGGCTTCTTACAGCCATTCATTTACTCTTCCTTTGATGAGCTGTTTCTCACCAATTCTGTTGTCAATACAAGAAAGTCAGAATGCAGTTGATCCTTGAACCACAGGAGGGGTCAGGGACACCAAGCTCTCCCACCCCACTTCCTGCAATGCTGTGCAATCAAACATTCACATATAATTTGGACTCCTCCAAAACTTAACTACCAAGCCACAGTTGATCAGAAGTCTTACTGACAACATAAACAGTCTATTAACACATATTTTATGTTATATGTAGTATGTAATGTATTCTTACAATAAAGTAAATTGAACAAAAGAAAACGTCATTGAGAAAATACTACTCATTGAATGGAGTGGATCATGACAAAGGTTGTTGTCCTTATAGTGAGGATGAGGAGGAGAAGGAAGAGGAGGGGTTGGCCTTACTTTTCAGAGGTGGCAGAAACACAAAAAAATCCACGTATAAGGGGACCCATGTGGTTTGACCTCCGGTTGTTCAAAGGCCACCTGCATGTATGTCTACGTTAACCAGTAACAAAGGGAATACCACATACTAGGTTTAATCATGGCATATCCATTTTTCACTGGCTGTTTTACTGTCTCTCCAAACTTCTTCATCTAGTAATATATATAGTTGTGCTCCCAGCTGGATGAGGTTGAGTGCTAGTCTGTGGTGCAAAAGATGAGAAGAATAGTTGGTTAACACAAAAGCTGCTGTTTCCATCTGTGGCTGGAAAAGGCTGCATTTGCAAACTGAAATCTCCTGAAGGAAGACAGATTTCTTAAGAATGTTCATGGCCCCACCCTTGACAATATGAATTTGGACTTTTCTCTGCCTCAATGATCTTAAGGAGAGTAAGCTGTCAGCCTCCCCACCCTATGTGCTATAAATTCACCACAAAATTACTAAAGCAAGCTAAATTTTTCCCTTTAAGTACTGGTTATACAATGCCAGGTTCCCAAACTTCATTCACCACTCTCTCCATGTTCTGCTGACCCAGATTCTGTTTCCTAATTTTTCTAAACAGATTTGCAAATGAAGAAATTTCAACCTCACTCTATTCTTGTCTTCAAAAGAAGGAACAATAGGCTGAGACAACAAATGCACACAACAACACAAATCTGAAAGTCTGTAAATTCTGCTATGACCTAAGGAAGATCTTCATACACCAAAGAGGAATAGTTGTGATTTCAGATAACTTAGGAGGGTTACTTTGAATTATCACAGAGCTCAAATGGAATTATAAAACAAGGCAGGACAAAATCTTTCTTTAACATAGCCTCCTTGCCAGATAAGGAGGGAAACTTATCTGAGCAATCAGAGTGTCTTTGGGAAACTTGATGTTGGTCAAACCTATAAATCTGCCCCTCAGTGGTGTCCACTGGGTCCTAGAGGGTCAGTTCAACCATAGCTCGGTTTGGCTGTTTCTGAGGACCAGGAGCTGCTCAGCTTCAATTCTAGAGCCTATAAAGTACTGGAAATTTGGGGAGAAAAAAATAAGAGAAGTTAAAAAATAAACCTTATAGTTTTCTTTATTATACCCCGTACACAGGTAACTAATCCTTGTAACTGAGTGGATGTACCATTATGAGTTTCTTGAACACTGGTGGAATTTGTCTTGAGCTCATATCATAAGACTGGAATTGAACCCACACATTATGAGTGCTTCACTTCTATCTTGAATCAAGAGTCTTAAGAGGAAGAAGCATACATTTCACTTTAATTCCAGTAATTTCTGTTAAACTAGCCAATTGTGTTCCTTTGATTGTGAGCCATTTAATCAGATTTTCTAGTGCTGTGGCTCCATCATAGAAGAAAAGTAATTTTTGTTCTTTTCAGTTCACTGAGTAAATAAATGCCCAATTACCTTCTGGGGCCATTATGGCTCCATTTTGGAGTTTTTGCCTCCAGGCTCCACTCCAGTTTCCTTTCCAGTTACCTTATCTCATTTCCCAGTTGCTTGGTCAAGTGAGGTTTCCAGAACACAATGCCAATCTCAAGGCACAGAGTTGTAAGGTAAAAAATGACACATGTAGTTTCTGTTTCAGTTCATAATATGGAAGTCACACTCCATTCAACTATTATCTCTTTGACTCAACTATCTTATGCTTACATCTTTTGCATTGATGTTAATTCATCTTATATTCAAACTCCAGTAATCACAAGATAGGCTTTTTGTTCTGTGGGGAAATAAGGGCATGACCTATTCATACCTAGGCTTTAGTTAATTAATTAATTAATACTATATTTTTCACTGAGGATTTCTTAAAAAACCCCTTGGTCTTATATCTCTCCTACTGCTCCTGAATTGCATCCTACAGTGCAACTCAATGAAAGAATTTTGTTTGGAAATAGAGTGTAATTCCTGGACCATAGTTTTCCAGGAATCTGAGAACTATGTTTAATCATGTTATTTGGACATGCGATTTCAACTATATTAACACATTTCACTCCATTTGAAGATAAACAGTGAAATAGATGGAAAACTTATCTGGATACCTCAGGAAGGGTATATGTAATGCCACTGAGTTTATGACACTTCCACCTAAGAAAGGAAATTAATAATTAAGAGTAATTTCTACTGACTTCTACTGGGTATTTTTGGCACAAGGTTGAGATTTATTTGGAAAAGTAAGATGTCACTCTTATAATCATCATTCCTGTTGTTTATTACAGAACATTTAAAAATATAATACATAAGTGAGCTTCACTTCCCACTAGTTCTTTTTCAGTGTTATACAGTGATTATATAGTTTCTTTATAACCATCTGTAATCAGGTATCTATCTAAAGTAGTTTATATTAACTTTTTGTTATAATGAATGAACCCAGGCAATTTTTATTGTTTGGAAGGGAGTAGGAGTTCCTTTTTATGTTCAGTTTCCCACTAAAGTATAGGGGATACTTAACAGGGTGCATTATGGAAAATAAAGTTTGCATTTAAAGACTTTTAGCTTAATGCATCATTTAAATTACTGTTTTTTGAAGGCCCTGGGATTTGAGATACTATCCTTTTTGTTCTTAATGATTCAGAGGAATATTTTTAACTAGCTTATCTTCTGACTCACTGATCCTCTCTTTAGTTGTGTCTAATTTGTTATTAAGCATATCTCTTGAGTTCTTCATATAAGTCTTTGTGTTTTACAGTTCTAGAATTAAAATTAATTTTTGTTTCTTTTTTTGGGAGATTCTATTTCTTAAAGTATTTTCATCATCTATTTCTTTGAATATATTAACCACTGTTAATTTTGAAGTTCATGTCTAATAACACTAATATATGGATTATCTATGGTTCTGCTTCTATTTTTGTTTGGTGTTGTTTTCCCCTCCTGGTCTTAACATTCATTAAGATTAACAAATCTTAGTTGTATGTTGAACGATGTATGAGGAAAATCATAATCCCTCTGAATTGATTGTTTGTTTGGGTTTTCTTTTGTGTTTTGTCATTGTTGTTGATTTTCCTCCAGAGATCATCTTATCTTCTGAATAGCAACAGAGAGAAAGATTACCTCAATCTAGTAGGGACTAAGATGACTTGAGACTGTTTTTGAAATATTTATAAGACTGATTCTAATACTCATTCAGTAGCATTTCTCAGGGATTATCCTAAAGAGATAAAATTAGAGCCAGCATTGGAACTCAGCTTCCCCCATTCTTGTGAGTTCTGACCTCCATTTTTTTTTTTCATCTGCCTAGGATAAGAAATAATTATATATACTCTCATAGTCAGCCACTCTTTTCTTGGTTTCATCCTCCCTTGTTCTGCACAACCCTATGAGCAAATGCCTGAGGCAAAAATCTATGCCTAGTGCCAGCTTTCTCACTCCCTCCTCTTTCTGGAAACTTCATGCTTTAGACCTGTCTACCTTGGCAACCCCAACTCCAATGTTCACTCCTCATTTCTGTGAGTTCTACTAAAACTTTTATGGCTTCTTTTAATCTCAAGAGCTGATATTTCCTGGCACCTCGGCCTCTTGCCTCATTCCAAGAACCAGCTCTGAACAAAATACCAGCACCCAGAAAGTTAAGCTTATTTTGATGATATTTCCTTTTCTCCAGGTTGTAGTCCCTCAAGTCCTGGCTGCCTCAGAAACTCTCTGAAGCCTTTGATCAGGCTTCTTTTTAAATTTAATCTAGCTACTCTGGTCGATTTTGATTGGATAATAGGCTTACTGCAAGCCTTTCTGTTATCATCAGAAGAGAAATCTCTTCATGCAATGTGGAAATGCAATTTTCAAAAGGAGTTAAAAAATGAATCCTAATTTCTCATGTGTCCAATTATTTTGACCAAGGTTATGTCTTTCAATTACAAACTAAAATACTGTGGCCTGTGTAACATATTCTTAGATAAATTTTCCACATTTTTTATACCTTAAACCAGAAATTTCTCTTGTGCCATCTCTCTTGGGCAAAGAGTGATATTTTCTGTCTCCTTAAGTTTCCCAGTCTCATGTCTCAATGTATACCAGTGACTTGAAGTAATAAATTAGAAGAGCAGGCATATATCTAATTGTGTTTTGCAGAGCTCTAGAAAGTTAAATGGAAAATGTCTTTAGGATCACAGTGAAGTTTATTACATGAATTTTTTTTGTATAAGTAACATATTTCTTTGGCAGGATTTCTCAGAATTTTAATATATTATTTTGAATCTCAATAACATATATGTGTTGTACAATGTTTCTCAAAGTTATGTGTCCAGGGGATTCTTTTTCATAATGTATTATGAAAGTTAAGGATACTGGGGGAAAGGATTTAGGAAATACATTCTTAAATACTTATAAGTTTATTGACTGGGCTACCCTGAAAGTAGCAAGTGCTGCAATATTCCTCAAATATGTAAACTGCCAGTTTATTTGTCAAAATTTGGTATGTGGAAGTATTTATTTACAAATAAGAAAATTTTTGTAGCTCATTTCTAAATTGAATAATGTTTGTAAATATGAATTGATGCTGGTTTTCAAGTAATTATGCAAGACATCATCATTTCCTTTAGTTCATAATTTCCTTTGAAATATGCAACAACTGCTGTGAAACAAATGATATAATTATTTTAAATATGAGCAAATGGAGGCTAAAAAGTGTTAAGTAACTTTTTAAATTTAGAAGTATTAAATGGCAGAATTGGGACTTGACCAAAAAAAAATACATAAATAAGCTGAATTCCACAATATCAGATGAAGAAGTATTGAAAAAGGACAAAGTAAAAATAATAAGACAAGTTCCAGAGGACATCAAGTATATCAATATTGGGTTTCTTAATATAAATTCATGTTTCTTTTTCCAATTATCCTCTTAAACCATGAAGTAGAAAATTCTAGAATGGAAGAGTTATCTTGATGATAACACTACACAATTATATGTTATAGCTAATAATATACTATAGCTAGTAAATAAGTATTGTTAGTACAATATTACTTGTTTTATATAGAAGACAGTATTATAAATGATTTAAACATACATACTGACATTTAATCCTCACAATAATTATGATGGTGTTAGTAATAATTGGTATCACAAGAATTACTGAAAATTATTGGATGTTTATTCTGTGAAAGATCAGATATTTTACTTTTTAATAGGCTATTTTTATTTTCACAATAAATAAAAGAAATAGAAACTAATTATTTTGGTCTATAATGTTACTGAGGTATACAGAGTTAAATGGATGTCCCAGTGCCACCTGATTAGTGATTACAATCAAGACTGTATGAAGGAAAGCTAGTATTTTTAATCACTTAGCTATACTCCAGCTAAGCTTTAAGGGTTGCAGTAATGAGAATAAAAAACTGTGAAGCACTACTTTAATTCTATGCCGTTTTATGTCTTCCCATTTAAAGTCCCATAAAAGATTGATGACCAGCACCTAAGCAATTATATTGTTTTCTGTTATTGTTATGGCTAAATAATAAATGTTATGGGATCTACATAGAATTAATCAAAATAGTAAAAACGTGTCTCAAGAGCAGATTTTGTAATCTTTTACTCTGGCAAAATTGCAACTAAACTCCCCAAAGATAATAAATGTAATTAATTTCTAACATCAGTAAGCACAGGATTCATTTGAGGATGGCAAGTTTGTGAGGGAAAAAATAAGTTTATAGTCATAGAAATGACAGCCTACTGTTCTTTGCATTTATACTTGGGATAATTAAATCACTGTTCCTTCGTCACCACACTCCCCCACCTCCAGTCATGGTAAGAAAGAAGACAATATTTAGACTAAGAATTTAATCCCTAAGAAATGTCTAGGTCAGTGCTTATTCATATAGGTAAAAGTAGATATTGCACAAATGTAAGATAAAATTGCTTCTTATAATTTCTACTCAGAAATATTTGTGCTAGATTTGTTCTTGTCCCAAGTTATCAGCTATGCTCTCTGTGACAGGATTAATCTCTACCAGTTACTTGAGGTGCCTCTATGTGGCATGAGTATGCTTTCTCATCCCAATGATGTTGAGCATATGACTTCCTTCCACCAATGGAATGTGAGTAAATATAAGTGTGTAACATCTAAATAGATACTTTAAGTGCTGCTAAACAATTTCCCCATGGGAATGTACATCATTGGTGGGGTTGACTTTTCTCATATAGATCTCAGAATGAAAAGGATACATAAAAAAGTGACATGGAATTGACGTAACATGTGAAATAGAAAAAAAAAGCCCATTGTTGCAAACGATCAAGATTATAATGTTGTGATATTTGTTATTGTGGCAAAATTTAGCATAAACTAACTGATGCAAAATTATCTAAAAGTCCTTAAGAAGTCTTTCATTTGTAGGGTGCTGTTTTATATATTTAAGTTGAAATAACAGGTATTATTTTGATTCCTTTTAAAAGAGTTTGGAATGTTCAGGTGTTTTATTTATATACTTTGTTTTTTCACAGAGTGAGTCACAGTTATAAGTGTGCCCTTCACCCAGAGAGTGTGAACTGCACTCAGTAGGTGTGAATTTGTCCATTCATTCCTCCTCTTTGCCCCCAGCTTGATTTTTACTATATTTACTTCCATATGTGCACTTCAGTGTCGATCAATTAGTTTGAATTTGATATTGAGTACATGTATTTGTTTCTCCATTTTTGTGATATTTCACTCAGAAGAATGGTTTCCAGATTGTCACAAAAGATATTAGATCACAAAAGATATTAGATTTTTTTTATGGCTAAGTAGTACATCATATATGCACATACCACATTTTATTAATCCATTCATGTATTGGTGGACACTTGGGTTGTTTCCAGGTCTTTGTAACTGCAAATTGTACTGCTAAAAACATTTGAGTGCAGGCGATCTTTTTATAAAATAATCCTTTTTCCTTTAGGTATATACCTATCAGCAGGTTTGCTGGATCAAATGGTAGGTCTACCTAAAGCTCTTTGATCTATCTCTTCTAGTTTTCCATAGAGGTTGCACTATTATGCAGTCCCACCAACAGTGTGTAAGAGTTCCTTTCTCTTTGCATGCACACAAATATCTGTTTTGTGACTTTTTATTACAAGCCATTCTCATTTGAGTTAAATGGTATCTCGCTGTGGTTTTGATTTGCATTTCCCTAATGATTAGGAATATTGAGCATTTTTTTATGAGTTTATTGGTCA
This sequence comes from Galagoides demidoff, assembly GCA_963574575.1. NCBI lineage: Eukaryota > Metazoa > Chordata > Mammalia > Primates > Galagidae > Galagoides > Galagoides demidoff. The sequence goes on along the minus strand of CAUYQV010140074.1, from coordinate 12,614 downwards.
TTAGTAAATCTTCATTTAAAAAATCTCTGCTCAGGCCTTCTGCCCACTTTTTCATGGGGTTGTTTGGTTGGTTGGTTGTTTCTTCCTTATTTGCTTGAGTTATTTGTAGATTCTGGATATCAGTCCTTTATCAGGTGTATAGCATGTAAATATCTTCTCCCATTCTGCAGGTTGTTTATTTGTTCCCCTGATTGTGTCCTTAGCTGTGCCGAAGCGCCTTAATTTGATTAGGTGCCATTCATTTATATCCACTGTTGCTGGGATTGCTTGTGGGGTCTTTATTCATGGAATTCTTTCCCTAGGCCAATACCTATAAGATTCTTTCCAATATTTTTCTATAGGATACCTGAAATTTCCTGCCTTAACATAAGTCTTCTATCCACTATGTGTTAACCTTTGCCAGTGGTGAGAGGTATAGAAACTATATGGATATTCATCAGTGAGTTATGTAGCAATTTTTCTAGGATGAGTTCATGAACCTTGATTGTATGTAAAGATTAAAAATCAGATAATTTGTGTGTGAGAGACAGAAATATATAATTTGTATTATATACCTATACCATGTTTATACAGTAATGCATATATCTACACAAATATATATTACATATTTTGGGCTTAGGACAAGTTAATCTAAAATATAATACCTGGGAATACTGAGAATTTTAAGTTTAAAGAAATTAAGAAAATCACAGCAGCAGGAAGGGAATAATCTGACCTTCTCCCTTACTCCTTTCCTGAAGACTTTCATATGTTAATTGTACTGTCTATGTCTGAAGGAAAGAAATTTTACACAGAGAGGCCAAGAAGAATCTGAGAAAACAGGCCTTGCTAAGTTTCACCCAGTATACCACTGGGTCATACCCTTTTGTTCTCCAATCATAATTAGCATGATATTTATAAAAATATAGCTTTCCTTTTAGTAGAGACAGAATCTTGTTCTTGAACAGGCTGATCTCCAATTCCTGAGCTCAACAAACTCTCTTGCCTTTGCCTCCGAGAGTGCTAGGATTAAAGGTGTTAGCAACCACACCTGGCCAGTATCTTCATTTGTGAAGAATGCTATGCCATGTAAAACTCTCTTTAAATAAAATGTTACACTTTTCATTTTGTTAATCTGTTTTTTGCTTTACAAGTCTTGGGCCTTGCCACCATTGAAGGACAGATATTACTTATTTTTCATTTATGTGTGTTCATAAAAAATCAATATTACTAAAATTCTATTCATGAATTTCAAATTTTTTTGCACCAAAATAAACCCATACTAATTTGTTGTAATACATCTGAAGAAGATCTAGTTTGGAGCAATAAGAACAATCAAATATTAAAAGGGGCCCCCATCAGAGCTACATGAATTTTTATAAAATTGAAGTAAAGAACAAAAATTAGATTTATGGTGAAGCTTGGGTAGAATAAGTATAAAATCATTGATACTTTATTAAAAGTTTATGGGGAACACTGCCTTCAAATAATCAGTATTTACAAATTGATAACCATTTTACCAACTTTATCAACCACAATGACTACTCTTCACACCAATTTGCAAGGAAAGAATTAATCTTGTTTGTCTCTGTAGGAAAATGGCCTGTCGCATGGCAAATGATGCTATCTTGAAGCAGACTCATCATGATAAGTAATGTTTAACTCCTGCATGTCAAAATGTTCTATAGCAAGGTCTTTAAATAATGCCTGTGGCATAAAAAACCCTCATAGAGATGCTTATCTAAACTTTCCCAGTGGTCCTGAGTTTTAGCAAGAAAATAGAGATGTGACAATTTGCATATATCTTACCAAAAAACTTGCTATAAAGATGTTTTCTGGACAGTGGGTACAGGGAATCCACTGTCTGGTATCCATTTGCAACATAACTTCTATGTAAGTCCCTATGAAATACTCCACTTAGAGTATCTAGATTTGTCAGACTCTTTCTTTGGCCTCAAGGCTCCTTTCAACTTCAGGGGTAGGTTTGGATATTCCTGTTCATCATGGAACAGTGCTCTAATTGGTGAAGACTGATGATTAACAACACAGACAAAAAAGCCAGCACTGCAGTCATCTTAACTGGCTTAGGTTACACCATTCTGACTGAAAAATTAAAGTTAAGCAAACTCTCTACTCAATAGGTGCCAAAATTGTTGGGTCCAGATCAGCTGCAGATAAAGCAGAACTTTGAATGAAAATTTTAAATAAGTAGGGTCAAGATCCTCAAACATTTCCTTGAATAACTGTAACATAAGCTGAAACATGGCTTTATCAGTATCATCCTGAAGACAAACCACCATCAAGGTACTTTGATCCTTTCCAATCAAGAGGTGGACATTCTCCAATCAAGGAAAAGTGGACCAGTCAAGGGCAAGCATCATGGCAATAGTTCTTTGGGATGATCATGGAATTTTGCTTATTAATTTTCTGGAGAGCCAATGAATAACATCTGCTTACTAGGAGTTTTTTGTTTGTTTGTTTGTTTGTTTGTTTTGTTTTAGACAGAATCTCTCTATATCGCCCTCAGTAGAGTGCTGTGATGTCACAGCTCACAGCAACCTCAAATTTTTGGGCTTAAGTGATTCTCTTGCCCCTCAGCCTCCCAAGTAGCTGGGACTACAGGCACCTTCCACAACACCTGGCTATTTTTTGGTTGCAGTTGTCATTGTTGTTTAGCTGGCCTGGGCTGGGTTCAAACCTGCCAGCCTTGGTGTATGTCACTGATACCATAACCGCTGTGCTATAGGCACAGAGCCACTAGGAAGGTGTTTTGAGAAGTTACCCAAAGATTCAGCAGAAACTCTCCCAGGAAAAGTTTTACCAAGGAGTCCTTCTCTACCACAAAATTGTTCCTTCTCATTCCTCTCATTTTGTGAGCATTTCAACGGTGAATAATTAAGAATCCACCTCACAGTCCTGATTTTGCTGCTTCTTGCTTCTTTTTGTTTTCTAATCTTTAAAATTCTGTAAATGGCACCAATTTTTCTTTAGTTAATAGTATGAAAAAGACTGCACTGACATGGCTAAATTCTCAGGCCCCTCCAGGAATAAACTAATTGTCTGGTACCTTTGTTTACCGAAGTGTCTTGAACTTGTTGGGGCCTAGGTTACGAAACAAAGTTTATATTTTTTATCTCTTAATTTTATTTTTAAAAAAACTTTTTAAAGTTCCCTTGTATCCACACATAAACACACACAACACACATATACAGAAGTTGGGACACCAAGAAGGTCTTTGGGGAGGTCAGAGAGATCTTATTTTTACCACTAACTTAAATCTGTCAATAATGAGATGCAGACTATATATGAGATGGGAGAAGTGAACCTGTGAAACCAAGAAAGTAGAAAATAGAAGTTCCTTACCTTGGACATAGGTTCTGACGGATGAAAGCACAGTCTAATTCTCTGGCTTTTATAGTCCCTTTAATCATAGCCACATATTAAGTGTATGTAAGTGACAAGTTAAGCCCCTCCAAAGGGGAACAGTACCAAGATCAACCTTCAGAGTTCTAGAGACTTGGCCCTTTTCATCTGCCAGTAAAACCAGAACCACCTGTCTTGATGTTTGTCTTGCTGCCTGTCAAATACTTATATGACCCAAACCAAACTTCTGTTGTTCTTTATCTTTACTCCCCAATTCCCCCAGGAAACAAAGGTTTTTAAACTGTAGTCAATGAGACAAGAGTGGGTGGGCTGCCAAGAAGAGTATTTGAATGGGGAAGTTTGAGCAGATGGGCTGGTAGGCCTCCACTATCCTTCCCTCACTCAAGCAGAGCGGCTTCGTTTTATTTATATGGATACTGCGATGCTGTACAATATTTTATTTTTTTAAAAAGTCTGATGCCAAAATTAGTTTGAAAATATCTGTGCCAGTAGATGATGAGTGGAAATGGATTAATCAGATACAGTAAACACTATTGATTTTAGTGCCTCAAAACTTAAGGGAATTATTAAAATGATTTTCAAATTGCCAAGACACTGAATCACGCCTTGGAGCCAGCCATGTATGTTACCGAAAATAAGGTTGGCGGATGCTGGGGCAGACAGTTGGTATTCCTTGATTTAGCTCTTAAACTTCCTTTGTGCTCAGTTTTCTGGCTCCACGCCTGATCGATCGTTACCTCGCTAGATACCTTGTTTCTCCAGACTTTCTTTTGGTACCATGCTTCTATGATAAATTTATGAGGTTCCAAGATAGCCTGATAAATAACCACACTTTCTTTTGAAATGTTGAAAATTAGTCCTATTTTTTGAGTAGATTTTACATTCCTATGATATAACAGCAAAACTATAAGATGGTATAAGATAAAAAGTATTAAGTCTCCCTCACACTGGGATCTCCCAGAAACTGAGTTTCCTCTCCTGGAGCCACGACTGGTAAAATTCTTGCGTCTTTGTGCAAATATATAGGTAAACACGTATATTATTTTTGATTTTTTAACAAATATCCAACAGACTTTTCTGTACTTTGCTTTTGTCCCTTTGAATATATTCTAACAATTGTTCTGTATGCCTATATGATGGTCTTCCTCACTCTTTTTTCCAAAGGGAGTTTTCTATTACATGAATGTTGCATAACATTTAACTAATCCTATCATTTAGGATTTTTAATGCTACAATGAATCCATGTACATATTTATGCAAGCATACCCACAGGACAAATCACCAGAAGTGGCATTGCTGCTTCTGCATTGCATTTCCATAGATATTGCCCAATTATTTCCATAAATATAGTCCCATTTCGCCTTCACAGAAAAATATACAAGAGTATTTTGTTTCAAACCCTCACCAACAAAATGTGCTTGGAAACATTTTAATTTTCACTAATAAAAATCACCCAATAATCTAGCTTATATTTATCCTGCTAGGAAGGAGTCTGAGATTGAGCATCTTTCACATTTATGCTCGCATTTCTTTGACCTGTCTAAATCTTTGCCCCTCTGAAAATAGGTTGCTTTATTTGTTCTCATTAATTTCCAGAACAAAATAGCCCATTAAGAAGGTTACCCTACTTCCTATTATATGAATTGTAATTTTTAATTTTCTTTCTCTCTTTTAGTGTAATGCTATGCAGAATAATTTAGAAATATGTAATAAAGGCACTCTTTTCACTTTTATGTCTTCTGTTTAATTCCATCATTAATGAGGACTTTCCCATTCCAACTTAAGACAAACATTCCCCAAATTCTATTCTGGTATTTTAAGTTTTTTTAAAATACAAGTCTTTTATGCATCTAAAATTTATTTTCAGGTACATTTTGAAGAAAAGAAGATTTTAGTTGGATAACAGTTGTCCCATCAAATTAATAAATCATCTGTTTTCCACCTATGATTTCAAATATAAACTTTACCATATACAAAATCCCTATATATATCTTAATATTTAATTTTTTATTTCTGAACTTTTAGGACTTTCTTTTGATATATTAACATGCTAATGCATCGCTATTTTAACTAGAAGATATAGTTTAGTATCAAATAGAAATATCTCCCATCATAGTGTTTTTTAAAAATTTCCTGGGTTGAAAAAATTTTGCTCTTTAAATATAAAATTTTAAATCATGTTGTCTAATTGCTGTTGATATTTGCATTGAAATCATATTAATTTTATGGACTTAGTAAAACTGATATCATTACTGAAGATTTCTAATTAATAGCTTAATACATTTTTAAAGTTTTTATCAATATTTGATGTTTTTCTTTATCTAGAACTTGCCACTTCTTAGTAAGTTCTTGGGCAATCTGTTCATTTGTTTATTTATTTATTTTTAATTTTTTTTCCAATCACCCTCCCTCCACACATTCTCCCCTCCCTCCTCCCTCTCCCCTCCCTGTATACTTAGGCTGTTATTAGGTTTGTTCATTTATTTTTTAACTACATTGATAAATGAGTTTTTTCCTTCTGTTCACAGTCTATGTATGTCTTTCTATCTCTTATGTGGTTATTTGATCAGTTTCCTTCAAAGATAGGAAAGTACTACAAGATACCCAAGTATACAGAGTGATGCATTCTGGATGTGTGTGCGCCTCTGTGTGTATGTTTGATGTAAGTGAATTTCAATTCCTGACAGTTGGTTAATTGGCATTTGGAGTATATATATCAGAAATATATACGCACATATGCCACTACTTGTCTCTTCAAATATTGTAACTGAAATGTACACCAGAAGTTTTGTTGAATAGCAAAAGAGATGTCAGAAATATACATAACCTTCCTTCTTAGGCTAATGGTATTTAAGATATGTGAGAAGGCTGGAAATCTTTTAAGGAACCCCTCTGCCTTACCACAGCTAAAGTAAGAGAATCCCAAGAAAAGCAAGTCCATCCCCCAAAGCTTTGTAGTAGCATCTAAGAAAGTATTAATCACTTTGTGTTCCTCCACTTCATGGTGCTCTCCATGGAATGACTCAGTGGGCTCACCCTCACACCAGAATGCCATTATGTCCACCTCAGAGAGGGCCTTTTCAGCTCAACATTGGTCAGATTGTATCTTGCTTTGAGATACAAGAACTAGTTATATGACCATATTTGTGATACTTGATATTAACTATATGTGTCTTTGTAAGAACTTGATCAAAATCCTAACTTCATTATTAAATATTATGGTAACAGTGACTGGTGTCCTGAAGAACTTCCACAAATCCACATAGGCCACACAAAAAAGCTAACTGTGGGAGAATACTCTATGATTCTTCCCAAATAGAACATGCATCTTGTGAGGAGTTGTCATTTCTCACCTACCTATCTCACGCCTCCCCTTACTAGCTGCCGACTATGGTATTGGTTAGCGACAGCATGAAATTAGCTCCTCAGCAGCAGGATAACCCATCCTTAATGGAGAATTGCCATCTGCACCTTTTGTTCTGGTACTGTCCCTTGTTCTGATGTTGAAAGAAGGGATACAATGAGACATCACCTGTTCTCTTGATCTTACTGTCCCTGTAAGTAATTAAAATGTCTGAATCTAAAAAGGGTCATGATTTCCTTCACATCCAAATCTGTCAGACTCTCTGGACAGGATTCTGGAGAATAAAGGTTCAAGTTCCATATACCTCTAATGATTGGAAGCTACTGACATTCTCTGAAATAATCTAACAACCGTCGAATACATATAATGGTTCTACATAATAATATTGGTTCATGTGAAGGTTATTGATTTTCCTACTTTTTAATCTCACTGCCTTATTGATTTTTTAAAACATTTATAATAAATTTTAGTTGTACTCTCTGGCTTTCTAGTTTCTGCTGCTTTGAGATGACACTGGTCTTCCTAGTAAACATTGTCTTCAACTAGTTTTGACTTTGAACTCAGCCTATACTCAGTCAGTTCTCATTATTCATGATAGTTATATACTATAAAGCAAATACTGAACCCTTGATCCTAGAGAAAATAATTATTTATACTGTGTGTTTGTGTGTTTATATATATATATATATATATAAAGCATACATATGATTATACACATAGATTATAATCTTAAATCCTAAAACTCATCCTGATATATTTTATTTTCCTTTATTTTTCAAAATAAAAATTAGAGGTTCTGAAATATTAGGTGACTTGTCTGAGTCTGCCCCACTAACGGATGCCAGAGTTTGGATTTAACTGGAGGTTCTTGTACCACCATCTCAGATCATCTCTGCATAAGAGCAGAAACAAAAGCAGAGTATTACCTTGTTAGACCTTAGCTGAGAAAATATAGGATACATGACTAAATGATAGCAAAAAAGCTGTGTGTATTCATTTTGGAGTTTCAAATGCTTTTAGAGAACAGGCAAATTCATAAATACAGACGTGTGTTCTGGTTCCAGACAATATACTACTCTTCACATTTGTGGACAGCATTAGGGGCTGAAGGCTATCAGGAAAACCTCAATCTGGACTTAGATATGCTTAGAAATTGATGCTGTGAAAAATTTACCTTAAGAGTATTAACTAGCTGATCACTGAACTGAGAAGTTGAAACTGCAGACAAACCAGAGTTTTGCATTAACATAGTAGTGTTGCTTAAAAGAATTGCTGAGAGGAAAGGAAAGGTATTACGAAGGAAAAATAACAGATATTGTTCAGAAAGGTGACTTCATTACAGAAAAATATTTAAACAAATATAAAATAATGTTAAAATTCAATGAGAAAGTGGTGGTGACTCATGCCTATGATCCTAACACTTTGGGAGGTTGAGACAGGAGGATTGCTTGAAGTTGGGAATTCAAGATCAGCCTGAGCAAAGCAAGACTCCATCTCTAGCTGGGCATGGTGGGACACACCAGTAGTCTCAGCTACTTAGAAAGCTGAGGGAGGAGGGTCACATGAGCCCAGGAATGTGAGGCTGCAAAGAGCTATGATGACCCACCTGCACTCTACCTCAGGCAACAGAAACCCTGTCTCAAAACAAAGCAAAATCAAAACAAAAGAAAATGATAAAATATAATTTGATGAAAAGAACACAAAATTCAAGGGGTGAAAAATAAAGTGATAACATGCATACTGTATACAAAACTAAAATTAGAAACCCAAAAGAGAAAAAAATCTTTTTCAGGGTTTTGAGTGAATAGAAGTTGCTAATGTTCCATTATAATTATCAATGACTTTAAAGATTTTTAGGGGCTCCAAACACACTCCCATTGCTGAGTCTGCCACTCACAGTCAGAGATAATCTCCTATGAGGTATAGGGTACATGGCTATAGGCCTCCTATGGGATTGTTAAAAGATATTTCTAATTGTATAAACTCTGTACTTCCTAAAATGGGTAAATTCCTTAGCAAAACATAGTATGAATTCATACAATTAATTTATTCAGTCCCCAATGCTATGTTTCAGGGACAAGGTTCTTAAGAGATTGAAATATAATTAGGATAAGTAGTAGGTTTTAATGCCATTGAGAATATGATAATATCTAGGCATGAGTGACTACTCAGTTGAAGCTTTAGGTTGCTAAATAGGCAACATGAGAATACTTTGACAATATTATGACAAATACAAAAAAATCCCCTTTTGTTTTACTCAATCATATTCCTTAGGACTACAGGGTGTACCAAAAGTCATCATGTGTAGGGAAAATGGGAAATTATAGCTAAATTTACCTCATTTACAAAATAGCCATTATAAAATTTTACAAAATATTTACAAAATGTTCTCTACATGTTAGCCACCTTTTTGGGACACCTGTATGTTATAGTAAATGGCAATGCACTTGTGTTAGTTCCTGGGTTCTTAGGCTGTTCTCTTTTCACTATTATTCCCAAGTCAGTGTCATAGAGAAACCTCGTATCACTGCAAGTAGGCATGAGGACACATCAGAACAGTAAGATGACCAACAGTCTGCTTGAAGGCATAATAAGAGATACAGGCAATTGTGCTTTCACACTGAATACTATATCTTATTGTAAGTCAAGAAAGAAAGTATTTTTTTGAAAAGCAAAAAAAGAGAAGTTAGGTTTTAATATGGATTTTAAAGCATTCAGCTGTAGAATTATAATGGCCTATTACTAATAGCCAAATTTTCAGTCTTAGGTAGTCATGGGTAAATTCAGCTTTCTTTTAATTCCTTAAATTCATCTTTCCATGATCCCCTCTTCCTATGATCTCCTTCCCAGAGTCAGTTTTTATAGCCAGATAATGCTGCTTTCTGCCTGAAACAAGGTGCAGTAGACCCCTTATCCAGGGGGGATACTTCCAAGGCCCTCAGTGAATGCCTATAAGCTTGGATAATACCCAAACCCAGATACACCAAGTTTTTTCAATCTGATAATAGAGATGGCCACTGAAAGACTAATGGGTAAATAGTGTGTACACTCAGTGGGGTCAGCCTGCAGAATTCGGTTGAATTCTGAATGCTGATTATGTGAGGATGTTTTTTGCTTATCTGTGGTATCCTACATCACAAAAAGTATGCATGGACCCTTTTATTACTAATAAGATTTTGTTAGTGTTTGTGTATTTACTATGTGACCCAAGACAACTCTTACTCTTCTAATATGTGACAGAAAAGAAAAATGACTGGTCACGTGTGCGTGTTGGAGATGGATAATTCATACCCTGGTGGAGCATTGGAGGTGTGTGATATCAGCATGCTATCCAGAATGGAATGAAATTTAAAACTTACAAATTGTTTGTTTCTGGAAATTTCCATTTAATATTTTTAGACCACAGTTTTAGAAAGTAAAATCACAGATTAGGGCAGCTACTGTAAAAACCAAACCTACTCTTAGTACTTGAAAGTAGTTTCTCGTACTTAAATGAAGAATGTAAGTTAGCACTGTTTTCTCAGAGGAATTCCAAGCCAGATAAACTGAACTGTACTGAATGGAAGGTAGAAAACACCAAGAAATGACAAGTAGTAGAAATTCAGAATAGAAGTACTGACTAGTCTGTCAAAAGTCTGAAACCAACATGATGCTTATCTAGTTCCCATAAGGGAGGAAAAGAATTGGAAGGTGAATTACAGAATACTCCAAGGAACAAGCTATCCAGGCTTTCAAGGAAGCAAAATAAATACAGTATATTTAATTGACAAAAACAAATACGAAAGGAACATTTCATTTAACAATCGTGACTGTTGCCATGGTTAAGAAATGATTCTTTTCTAATCAAAAGATTTCAAAATTGCTGTAATTCTCTACTCTCCAGGTCAGAGGAATAACTCAGATGATTAAAGGTTAGACAAATCTCATGATGAAAAGCTGCCCAATTTGAAGTTCAAAAAATATATATGAAAATATTTTAACATAAAATAGATAATAAAAATGTTTCCCTCTTTTCTTAGTAGTTGTCTCCAGAAAGCAATCTGGAACTTACTACATTCAGGCAAACCAGAGTTCATCTGTGACTGTGATCATTTGGTTCTCCTATAAAGATTTCTAAAAATAGACAAATCTGAGAAGATTGGTGGGTTCTTAAATTGGTTCGCAGAAGTACCTGAGACTTGGAATGAGGCAATGGAGAATATCAGGTAATCTTTCAATATAGTAATAGGTCTGTGTGTTTGACTTAACCACTTCTTGGCTGCATTATTTTGAGGTCTGAGGTTACCTTTTATCTTTTAAGCAGTAAAGTTGCCAGGGATTTTGGTCTGGTGAAAAATAATGCCTCAAATGTGGCAGTTTATTTTTCTCTAGGATTTTAAACAAATTTCTATCAAAATTAATTGTCTTTTCCTAACATTGCTTTACTATTTAATACATATATGAATACCAAATTCTCATTTCAATTGGCTTCAATCTCAATCATGAGAGTCATGATTTTAAATTTTATTGTTTATATTCGATACATTATGTACATTTATGGGGTACATGAAATTTTGTTACATGAATAGAATGTATAATAATCCTTTCCATGTATTTATGGTGACTGCCATCTGAGTATTTATGATTTATATATGGCGGGTACCTTTCAAGTCCTCTCCTGTAGATTTTTTTTTTGAAACATACAAAATGTCTGTTGTTCAGTTTAGTTACCCTACTCTGCTACCAAACATTAGAAATTACTTCATCTATTTAATAGTAGGTTTGCTATTCATTGCTATTAATTCAACTCTCTCCCATCTACACACCCTTCCCAGGCTCTATTATCTACCGTTCCTCTTTCTATTTCCATGTGATCAACTTTATTAGCTCACACACATGACTGAGAATATGTCACATTTGTCTCTCTGTGCCTAACTTATTTCATTTGATATAATGACCTCCAGTTCCATCCATGTTGCTACAAATTACATTATTTCATTCTTTTTTTATGGCTGCATAGTACACCATTGCACATTTTCTTTATCCATTCAACCATGATGGACACTTAGGTTGATTTCACATCATGGCTGCTGTGAATAGTGCTACAATAAGCATGGAAGTGCAAACAACTTTTTGATATATAGATTTCATTTCCTTTAAATAAATACCAAGTAATAGGATTGCTGGATCATAGGGTAGGTCCATTTTTAGTTTTTTGAGAAATCTCCACACTGTTTTCCATAGTGGCTGTACCAATTTACGTTCCAATCAAATGTATACAGGAGTTCCATTTTCTCTCCGTTCTCACCAATATCTGTTGTTTTCTGTTGTTTTAATGATGGCCATCCTAACAGTGATAAGATGATATCTTATTGTGGTTCCGATTTCCATTTCCCTGATAATTAGTGATGTTGAGCATTTTTTAACATGCCTTTTGGCCATTTGCATGCCTTCTTTTGAGAAATGTCAATTCATGTTTTTTTGTCCATTTTTAATAGAATCATTTTGTTTTTTTACTGTTGAATTGCTGAGTTCCTTGTATAGTTCAGATATTAGTCCCTTGTTGGATAGTTTACAAATAATTTCTTCCATCCCACAGGATGTCTCTTAACTCTGTCGATTGTTTCTCTTGCTGTGCCGAAGCTTTTTTTTTTTTTTTTATTAAATCATAGCTACATACATTAATACAATCATAGGGTACAATGTGCTGGTTTTATATACAACTTGAAAATTTTTCATCAAACTGGTTAAGACAGCCTTCACAGCATTTTCTTAGTTATTGTGGTAAGACATTTATATTCTACACCTAGTAAATTTCACATGTACCCTTGTAAGATGCACTGTAGGTGTGGTTCCACCAACTACATTGTTTTTGATGATCTTGAAAGTTCTGAAGTGTATTGGTGAG
>CAUYQV010140073.1:0-94411 GCA_963574575.1 Galagoides demidoff | reverse complement strand
ATATTTATGCTACACTGTGTCCCAGCTGAGTCAAGCTGTGGAAAATGGATATTAGAGAAATGAGAAGGAAAACAATTTATTAATCTCATGCCTGTCTTTAATTCAGGAAGCTATTAGAGAATGTAAATACAAATACATTATTTTAACATTTTGTTGGTTTTGAGCATAAAGCATATATTTTTTGTAGATACAACAAGAATGTCTAAACTAAGAAATTAAAATAAAAAATAACTCGATCTTCTTTGAAATAACAAATAATACAAATGAAATACATATTAGTATCACAGTATTCTCAAGTTTGCAAGCCGAAGGTATTTGTAAGTATCAGTTTAACGGTTACATAACATCTCTACTGCTGTATAAATAGAAATAAGAAGTAAACAAATTTCCAATTCTGAAAAAGTTTCATTTTCTCTGCAAGTTTGTTTTGTTTGTAGGGTCATTTATATAATTTGTGGGGATTTCTTTATGATATTAAAAAAACTGCCATAAATATTCATGAAGAAAATTATTAGTCTTGGCTTTACCCCCTTTCCTTATTGTATAATGAATTTAGGTTATTGTTAGTGCAGACTCTGTATGTATTTCTGTAACTACATATGTAAAGGTACATGTGTAAATGGTTTTTAGGGAGATTTTTAGGGAGAAAATCTAATACTTACACATGAACAACTAATATTTTGAGCAGGAATTTTACACTGCCTCCATTTCAACATCCTGTTGATTATTAAGGCTTTTCAGGGGAAAAATTAATTTTATAAATTTGTAAGACTATTTTGAGATATGTCTATAGTTTTACCTTAATCTATATCTTTGCATATTAAAAATATGCCTTATAAAATGTCTATGTTCATAAATACACTATATTAATTATTATATTTTGATTGATCAGATGAAATACATTTCTACCAGTGAAATACTAGACTGTCTTTTTTCACTGAAAAAGAAAATATCTTCACTAGAGGACAGTTGAAACGTAGGCATGGGGATGGATGGAATGAACAATCAAAGTGTTTGTCATTCTTACACTTTTACGACTATGATTGAGGAGGGCAATGGAGTGGAATTTGTGCACACATTGATGGGTTTATGAGCAACGGTGCATGATCTGATGCTTCTAAGTACCTAAACAATTCAGGCACATTGCCTGCTGGCCAGCTTAGCACGCACAAGTTTGCAAGGTCTGTAAATGGACCACACATCAAGCACCCAATAATGTGTTCTCTGCCCTGAGGACTAACTTCATGGAGTGGGAGAGTAGGCCAGGCTGGGCGTTGGTCACTATACGAAATCCATCTGAAAAGCCTGAAATAACCCTTCCCTGAGTTCTGGCAACACGCACTGGCTGACCTTGCTTGTAAGCCAAGATTGGACTAGATAATACTCCAAAAGTAAAATGATAACTGGGATTTGAATTTCTCACATCAGACAGGATTATCTGTATTTGTTTTCTGAAAGGCCTTATCGAAGATTTCAGTCTTGGAGGGAGGACTTCCCCAAGTTGAAAAATGTTTGCTCTAGGAGAGAGGAAAATGTTTAGGGGGCTCAGACACCAAAGTAGTTAGTATCCCAGTAGCTTTTGGAGATTATGATGGCCTGGATAATAAAATGATCACAATGGAATAGTAACAGGCGGTGAGTTACTTCCAGGAGGTGTCTACCCAATCCGTCTCTGCAGCGGACTGGGTATCATAACAGAAAGGAGGCAGCACATTCCCACACGCAGGCCTGCGGTCAGAGAGGATTTGTGGGAGGGAAACTAGAACTGTATGACCCCTGCTCAGCTCCTGGCTTCCTCATTATGCAGTTGCTGTGAATACCAGCTTCCTATTACAGCTCCCAGCTACAACTCTTCTCCAGAAACCAGCTTTGACCTGACAGGAGACACCTTACCGGGATAACACAGGCCGGGCCCATCCCCTTTAGTGTTGACCAGCCACCCTACTTCTAAGAGGAAATCACTGAGCGGCAATTTATGACCCAGCTCCCTGCTGCAGTTGGTGCAGCTCTGGCCAAGCGTTTCTGGAGACGGACCCTGCTTACCTCCCTCTCACCCTGCACTGCCTTCCTCTCAGGCTTTCTTTCAAAGCACTCCCTCAATAACCAGATGCACCCAAATGCCTGCCCTCACTCTGCCTCAAGAGAACTCCACCCTACACAATCTGAGTGTTGGTCTCCCGGCTACGATTATTTTTGTGTGTGTTTATCTTTACATTTAATAACACACCTCAATATACCACTTCTTAGCAAATATGTGTAGAGATAGGACAGACAGCAGGGAACAAACATAAAATTTGGCACAGGTAAAAAAAATTAGCAAAGTATAATAATTAGTATATAGTTCATTTTTTAAAAAAAAACCTCAAAAACATAAAATTTATTTTTTCTTTGTAATAGGAAGAACGACACCCCTCAAAAATACTAATAATATTCTGTCACCAATACCCCAACCAGAATTAGCATGGATATAATAGACGATACAAGAAAAAAAGGATACAAAGTTAAATTTTATGTTAAGTTTAAGCTTATGCATGTAAATTTCTAAAATTATAGAGAGGCATTCCTATAAAGAAGAGATGAAACTTCCTTCAGATGAAGTATTTTATTTAAGAAGCCTGCACCATATACCATACAGGACGTGGTACTATGTATATATTTTAATTTTCTATTCTGTTCTTGTAAACAGAAAATGGGTTTGAAATATACTATTTTACACCACCACAAACCATATTTTTAGCCATGCATATTTCATATATCTGTCGTGACATAGCCCATGTCCCTGGTTTTTCGCCCCACCTTAAGTAACTCAGCCTAAATTACTTTCCTCACATTATACCAAGTTTCTGTTTTCCCTTCTCCACCATGCCAGTTCTATAATTATAACATTCACACTTGACAAGGAAAAGAACAAAGTACTAACCCCTACTTAAGACTAAAAATGTTTGTCTCATGTCACACAGCTAATTAGTGAAACAGCTAAGATCACTTAAATTTCAAAAGATAAAATGTCTAAAAAATCTTTCACTGTATCAAACCGCAAGTATCATTATCTTACCCCACACAGGAAAATAATCTTGTCTTTTATATGTATGACACCTTGGGATATCAAAGCAATAGAAAGGGAAGTAAACCTTTCCACCTTTTTAACCTCTTTTGCAATATCCTGTAAACATTCTTAGGTAAGAATCTTAACTCTAAAATTATTACTTGGCTTTTCAAAAAAGGAATTATCTTGCTTCAAATAAGGGGAGAAGACCCAATCAGGAAGAAAAATTCATAGGTTTATTTGAAGATAAAATGACCTTTATGTGATTGGCAGTATACTAACAAATAATTACTGAAGTAGGAGTATTTTGTTACCATTCCACAATCCTCTGGTTTACTTTTAGTGAAAAATTTTATGCTAATACTCATGCATAAAAAACCTCACTAGTTGCTGGTCATTTTCAGGTACTAGAGCACTATTTTAATATAGAAATAACTCCCTTTTACTTCTATATCCTCAGGAACTCATTACAATGTTGATGGCAAGAAAAGACATCCATATTTTGTTCCTGATTTTGGGATTAAAGCATCTGATTTTCTACGATCAAATATGATGTTACCTATGGTCTTTACATAGATACCTTTTATCAGGTTGAAGAAGTTCTATTCCAATTTTGTTAAGTGTTTTTGTCATGAAATGATTGTTGGCTTTTGTCAGATTCTTTTTCCCCATCTAATTAAATGATCATGAGATTTGTTTCTTAGGTTTGTCGTCTGCTGATATAATGTATCACATTGATTGATTTTCAGATATCAAATCAATTTTTTATCTTTGGGATAAATCTCATTTGGTCATGATATGTTTTATATATATATATTGTTGAGTTTAATTTGCTATTATTTTGCAGAGGATTTTTGGAATTCTATTCATAGGAGATACTAGTTTATAGATGTTTTTCTTGTGATATCCTTCTTTGATTTGGGTATCAAGATAAACTAGCTCATAAAATAAAATCAGTTGAGAAGTGAATACTCCTATTTTTTGAGAGTTTGTGGAGAATTTTTATCAATTTTTCTTTGACTATTTGGTAAGATTCAGTGGTAAAATTTCCTAGTACTAACCTTTTCTTTGTGGGTGGTTTTATGATTAATACTTCAATCTCCTTACTAGTTATAGATCTATTCATATTGTATATTTCCTATTGGGTCATTTTCATTACCTTGTACCCTTCTAAGAATTTGTTTGTTTTATCTAAGTATCTACTTTGTTGCTATGCAGTTCTTCAGAATGGTAACAATATACACTCTCTCTTTTCTGATACCAGTAAATTGAATTTTCACTTTTTCTTTCTCTTTCTTGATCTATCTAGCCAAAGGTTTGACAGTTTTGTTGCTTTATTAAAAGCAACTACTTTTGGCATTATCATCATTTTCAACTTTTTTTTAATTGTCTATTTTACTAATCTCTGCTCTACTTTTTTTCCTTTTTTTCCTCTTGTTAGGTTTTATATATATATGTGTGTGTATGTATGTATGTGTGTGTGTGTGTGTATGTATATACGTGTATATATACATATTTTTTTCTTTTTTCTTCCCCCTGCTAGCTTAAAGTGTATGGCGGAAGGTTAGTCTATTGATTAGAAATCCTTCTTTTTCTTAGTAGGCCTTTATAGCTCAACATTGCCATAAGCACTCCTTTCCCTGTCCCCAAGTTTTGCTGTTCTGGGTCATTGTATTTACACATCAAAAAGCATCTTCTGATTTCTCTTTCAATGGTGTTGACTCATTGGTCATTTAGGAACGTGTTGTTAAATTTCCACATTTGTTTCCCCCGATTTTCCTGCTATTGATGTCTAATTTAATTCTATTGGAATTGAGACATACATGCTATTATTTCTGTCATTTAAAGTTTACTGAGGTGTGTTTTGTGGCCTCCCCTACAGTCTCTCCTGAGGAATATCCCTTGTACCCCTGAAAGGAATGTCCATTCTGTTGTGGGGTGGAGTGTTATACACATAGAGATGTGTGTTAGATGTACTTGGTTCGAAGTTTCTATTTTATTATTGATCTTTGTTGTATTCTTTCTTTCCCTTATTAAAAGTAGGATATTGAAATCTCCATTCATTATTGTCGAATTGTCTAGTCTTCATTTCTGTCAATCTTTTCTTTATGAGATTTGGTATCTGTTCTTCAGTTAATTGCTATTTATAAATTCTGATAGATTGACACATTTATCATTCTGAAATACCCCTCTTTATGTCTAGTAACGATTTGTTATTTAAAGTCTATTTTGACTGATTATCAGTAGAGCTCCTGCAGCTTGATTTATTCCAGTTTCCATGATGTAACTTTTACTTTTAATCTAGTTACAGCTGAAATGTGTCTACTGAACACAATACTTTAATCCAGTTTGGAAATGTCAATCTTTTGATTAGACTTTTAAATCTAATTATGTTTATTATGATTGTTGATAGAGTTGTATTTACATCTGTCGTTTTACTTGTTGTTTTTCTAAATGTTTTTTGCATATCTTGTTCCTCTTTTCTAGCTACTCTTTAATTAAGTGGATATATTAGTATTTTAATTTGATATTTTTCACTCCATAGTTGCAGTTTTATTTTATGTAGTTGCTCTAAAGTTTAGAATCAGCTTTAGATTTATATTAATTTAATTCCTATGATATATGGATATAATGTTATATCACTCTGCTGTCTTTTCTCTAACTTTGCAGTGTTATTGTTACACATATTACATCCAATAAGGCTACAAAGTTGACACAACATTTTTAAAATTATTACTGTAGCACTTATGGTCCTCATCCTTCAATTGATACAGCTGTGCTCTAACCCACCTCCTCTATTGGGATTGGTGAGTGTGTGTGAGCACCTATGCACCCTCGTACTGTTCCACCTTAATCTACTACACCTGGGAAGAGGGGAACCCCTGCTAAAAGAATTTAAGGAATTCTCCAGCCCATAGCCAGGCAGTCTGGGCACAACAGGATTTGGAAAATAACCTATGGTAATCTCAGGCTAATTATCACGTCCTTAACTGTTCATCCTAGTGGTTCCAGGGTGATGTATGAACCATGAGGAAGGTCCCATCCCCACAGTATAAAACAGGACGCAGACCATTACCAGAGGCTTTTTGTAGCAACAATTGTCCATCCTTTTCTGTGACAGACGTACCTTGTTCTTTCTCTACAAACCTATCTTTCTCTTCCTCATAGGCCTGATTTCATATTTGTCTTTCTTTGGGGGTATCTGGTTACTCTGGCCAACAGCACCCCAAGAACCAATAACACAGACAACTACTTGAATCTCACAGCTTCAAATTAACAGTTAGTGCTAAAATTTTTTCAAGCTGAAATTTCTGTTACTATTTCTTATCAGATGACTCTTCTAGCAGGAAAAAAAAAAAAATCCCAGCCTTTGTTATCTTGAAAACTGTACTTTGTTTTTTTTAATTAAGCTATGCACTGACTATAGAATCCTCAGTAATTTAGCTTGGTTTTGCTTTTGTTTTTATTTTATGAGCATTTTAAATATGTTACTTTGAATTCCATTGTTTATGCTGAGATGTGAACATAGGGTAGGTCTCCACAGTGTCTTCATAAGGAAACGAATTCCATTTCCAAGGCCTCCACCCTCATTACTGAATAACCCCGTAATACCATCACCTTGAGGGTTTGAAGTGGAGCATATGAATTATAAGGGGGCATAACTATTCAGTCCATGGCAGGTTCCCTTGTACGTGATGTGCCATTTTTCTTCTGCTGCTTTCAAGACTTTCTGCTTGTTTTTGACTTGCAACATTTTTACTATGATGTATGTGCCGGTAAAAGTCTTTACGCTTTTCCTCTGTGATGTTGGTTGATTTTGGAGGTGTGCAGCTTATGGATTGTTTTCAATATATTGGGGGCATTTTTCAGGCATTACTTCTTTGAATATTTTTTCTGCATTTTTCTTTCTCCCCCCTCTTTCTCTGGAACTACGCTTATGTCGACGTGCTCCATGACATCCCACATTTCTCTGACGTTATTTTGCTTTTCTTCATTTTTTTTCTTTATTTTTCTGCTTGAATAATCTCCGTTGTGTGGCTTTCAAGTTTTTGTATCCTTTCTTTGCCAGTTCAAATAGCTTTAACTCTTCTGGTGGATTTTTCATTCCAGCTAGCATACTTTTCTGGCATCCTCAAACTACGGCCCACAGAGGACATTTATCCGGCCCCCTGGGTGTTTTTGCCACTGCAGCCTGTCCTGCTTAGCAGCTGACTCGTTCCGGTCCTCCAGTGGTCTGAGGGACAGTAAACTGGCCCCTGTTTAAAAAGTTTGAGGACCCCATAACTCTAGAATTTTCATTCAGCATTTTTTTTCACAAAATCTCTTTATTTATATTCTGTACTTGATGAGACATTGTCATGCAAACTTTCTGTCCTCCATAATCACAGTTTTCTTGAATTTTGTGAACATGTATATAACAGTCTCTTTAAAGTTTTTGCTCTAATAAATTTGATACCTGGCACTTTGATAGGCAGTTTTCGTTGCTTGCTATTTTGTGTGTGTGTACACAAGTCACACTTTTCTGATGTTTTGCACATCTCTAAATTTTCATTGCAAACTAGATATCTTAGATAATATCTTTCTTCTTTCCCTGATCACATCCAGCTATTAAACTCCAATAATTGCCAGCTGATTGCTCTATTGTTTTCAACAGTGTCAGAGGGCATACACTGTTCTTCAAAGCAATGTGATCAAAGTCTGGCTCCTTTGAAGAAAACGTTTCTGAGGTCAGCATGTGACATTTTTCCTGACCTTAGGCAGGCTCCCCCCTCCTGGTGGTTTATTCCTCAATTCTCTTGTGCAATCTAGCCAGCCTAGAGTTCAGCTCTGGTCTAGAATCTCCTTCTTGTTTTGTAACACAAATTTTCCTACTAGTGGAAGCACATTAAGCTTGAACTCCCCCAAACTCTGTTGTAAATGAAGTCAATTCTTTGGAGCAAAGATTAAGAGCCACCTGTTTTATGGCCTGCTTCTCCCCCAGGGAAGAACTACATACTTGCTAGTGTAACAATAGGAGTACATTGTTTTCTGCTATGTAATTTTTTAAAATTTGTTTTTATATGGGAATATTTTTAAATTACCTAAAAGTAGCAGTTATTAGGAAGAAATTCTCTGAATGCACATCATGAATTCCCTTAGGGTTAACATCTCAGAACCATGATTCCAGTGCATATGATCTCGGTGTGCCACCCTCGAACACTCAAATAGATAAGATTTGGTAGAATCTATGTAAATGTTCATCTTTCGCCTGTAACTGGGTTGCTTCATGGCAGTACCATAAAGCACGTGTGTGTTGTGTGCACGCATACGCACGCATGTGTTTCATGTTTAATCCCCCAAAGTACCTAGAAAAGTATCCAGATTATGTGATCAATGGATTCTAAAGGACATAAGACTTCAGATGACGATCTAAGACTTTGATAATAATTTCATTGTCATGCATTCTATAAGTGGAAGTGAAACCATTTTAAAGGGCTTGAGTAGAATTATATACACAATAACTTTTGTGGCCCAGTTTGAAGTCATGAGAAAAATTCAAAGGTTCTTTTCATCCCATTTGATAAATGGGTCAACATTCCCTGTAAGAACTCCAATCAAAACTTACAGAGTTACCAAGTATTGGAGTCCAGACTTGAACCAAGTTTATCAGGCCTCAAATATAATTTATTTTTCTGTAAATTCCTACTGAGGTAAAACAACTTTAAAATACTGTGAAGCCAGATGAACGCTAAGAACATTAAGAGCAATATTATTATAATTTTTTAGAAAAGCAAAACCCGCAATTTTGTTAATTGATTTGGAGTCATGCCTGTGATAAATAAATGGTTCTCAGAGCTCTATCTACCTGGCAGTAAAAAGACCAACCACATTTACACCGAGAAGGTTGCATTTCTAAAATATTATCACCACACCAAGTGATAGCTTTCTGAGGAGTGAAATTTCTAATAGCAGCAATTGCATGAACAGCTCTTTGGAAAATGAAAGATTCACCCTAATATCTTGCCCACCAGTGACTAGAATTTAAATGTGACCCTTTTGAAAAGTTAATATTAAATATTAAATTTGTTGAATTATTTGTATGGAGAAAAATCAAGAAGAATGCAAAGCTGAGGCATGGATGGGAATTCAAATAGAATTTCTAGCTCTTCGACAAAACTAAAAGATTCGAGGCACTATCCTAATATGTAGATAACGTCTCATTTCTGCAGTGGCTCCTCTATGCATTTTCACCCCATCTTCTTATATACAGAAAAATTTGAATCCACGTTTGGATCTTTTTGCCCTTCAGAGCTCTACTTAGAGGCTTTCTTGGCATCATCATCGTGTCAACAAATAGACAGGAAATGTAAAGTAGGCTGAACACTGTCCAACAAAATGACGTGGCAGGGAACGCTCCCACAATCTCATGTGATGATTTCCAAAGACAATGAAAAGGATTTTCCCTCTTCCTGCACTTAGTCATCTTTACGAGATGATAATTGGGATTTGTACAGCATGAAATCACAGCCGTATGTGGTGCGCTCATTATTAAACTCCTGACTTGTGTATCAGATTGAAATCTGGGAATATAGAACTTAAGTTTTATAGAAATGTGTGCCTTGGAGCCAATAATGTTGCATTGTCACTAATGTCACAGTGTTGGTATTAATTATAAATAAATGGCGCATAATCAAATCTATTAATACATGTGTCACCTCCCCACAATATAGCTCATGCAGAACAACTCATAAATAGTCCCCAAAGAAAAAATGCCTAGCTCAATTCTTAATAATTTATGCAAATGAGATTCAACATGCATGTAAGTATTAGACATATTAAATACATCTATAACATTTATATCTCTGCTATATGACATTCTAGTGTAGAAATTTTGAATTAAAAGAAATCCAGAAAATACGCCCATGAAAGTAAGACAATTTTCAAGTTAAGAAATAAAAATACAGTCTGTAATTTTAGAGCAACTAACAGCACTTTTTGGCAGAAGAGTGAGGAGAGTTGACCCGTTCACTGCTCTTAAGGGCGTAAGGGCGTAATTACGAAAGCCCTTCATCAGGTGTGACGCATCATTCCATATCACATCCATGCATCTATATGTAGCCCACAAAGTTAGAAACCCGTGGTTTTGTTATCTGGTTTTACTCTTGGGAAGACTTGAAATAGATAAATATTCTTGCATGTTTCATATTAAAATATATAACACAAAAGGATGAAATATCTGGGGAATTTTCATATTTATAAATTTAAGTAGATAATGTGAGCTTACATTCATACAGGCACTATTTTTGTATAATTTGTTAGCAATATTTCTTTTAAAAAATAGCCTAGTGCCCTTTTGCTGACCTCAAATGATAAAAGGTTCTAACAATCCTATTTGCCATAATGTAATAATACAATTTAAGTCATTGAGTAATTTTCTCTCTCATAAAAGAAAAATGATGTGGCATTATTCTAGATGAAAAAGAAATGTCTAATCTATGGCCTAACATTTAATGATACATATTAGAGTCTTTTCTAGAATCTGTTTTCCACAAACCATTATCTCTTACTGCAGAAGAGACTCAAGTGGCAAAATTAACTCAGGAGACAATTTTTCTGTGTGGTTTTTTTTTTTTCAGCCATTCTCTGGTCAATCTTTTTTGTAGAAATTTCACTAAACTCCAAAATAGCACCTCTATTGACCATGTACCTGATCTACAATATTGTCAAAAAAAAAAAAGTACTTAGCAGTGATGAATTATGTACATGTCAAAGCCTATGGACACACAATTTACTTTGATAAGAACTCTTTATAAGAGATGTACCCTTTTAACAAAATTTTAATTGCACATTATTGCTAACTATAGGTACAAATCAGTCTCTAAAGATAATTCATCTTGTTAACTGAAACTTTATACCCATTGATAAGAAACTGCCCCATTCTGCTTCCCCTCAGCCACTGGCACCCACGACTCCACTCTTTTATTTTGTGAACAATACTATTATACCTCATGATGTCAGGGTGCATTTGCTCTTCTGTGAGTGGCTTGTTTCCCTGAGAATGACGTCCTCAAGGTTCATCTGCACCATTATTCATATGGCTAAAAAGTGGAAACAATACAAATGTCTATTATCCAATGAATAGATAAACCAAGTGTCGCATAAATGTAATATACAACATTATTTGGCAGTAAGAAGGAACAAGTTGCTGACTCGTGCTCCAATATGGATGAACCTTGAATCATTGTACTGAGCCAAAGAAGCCAGTCATAAAAGATATGATATCATTTACATAGAATGTCCAGTGTAGAAAAACCTCTGACTACTCTGACTACATCAAGCACTTGCTTAGACCTGAGAGCATTGGCAAAAAAGGAAAATAACTGTTAGGGGTACAGAGGTCCAAGATTTCATATGGGGGTGACAGAAATGTTTAAAAATTAAATTATGGTGATATTTACTAAAAAACAACCGAATTATATATTTTAAAAGAGCAGACTTTATGGTATGTTAACTGTATCTCATTAAAGCTGCTTTAATAATACTTAATATATTGGAAATTATTTAAAAGCCTACCCTCAGCATCCATGTCCAAACTGATCATCTTCCCATCTACATAAAATATGTAGAAAGAAGGAAAATGCATGACAGGAATAATAACATCGAACCAGAGGATTGGAGAACAAATAAGCTTCTAGCAAAGACAGAATAAGTATTTCCATTATTATGACCAATTATGCCCATCAGAATTGGAAGTTAAAATGGTAATTTCAAGACTGAGGTTGATACTTTTTTTTTAAAGACAGATTCTCACTTTGTCGCCCCCCTCAGTAGAGTACTCTGGAGTCATAGCTCACAGCAACCTCTAACTCTCGATCCCAAGCGATTCTCTTGCCACAGCCTCCGGAGTAGCTGGGACTAGGGAGGCACCCACCACAACGCCTAGCTATTTTTAAAGAAGAGGGCTCCTTCTGGCTCAGGCTGGTCTCCAACCCATAAATTCAGGCAATCTACTGGCCTCGGCCTTCCACAGTGCTGGGATCATAGGCCTGAGCGACTGTGCCCTGCAGATACTTTTTATTATCATATTTTAATCTGTATATATTTTGATTAATTTCATTGCTATAGGGAATTTATACAGAAAAGGCAAGTGATCGGATGAAGAATTAGGGTCTTCGGACATCTACGTGGGTGTCCTTGTCATCAAGGAGACTTGCTTTTATCCCATTATGGTAGTGATTCCTTTTTTTATACAGTCATCCAAAATGTGCCATTTAACTAAAAACTCTTCACTTTCTTCATTTTGCTATTTCTTCAAAGCTTATCTCTTATAAAGACTTTCCTAACCATCTTCACCTTAATCTCTCTTCAACTCTGATACTATACATTTTCTAAGCATAGTTGTAATCCTAGGAGATTCCCAGCATAAGGCATTTTCATTCAAATATTTTTTTTACTTTACAAAGTGGGTGGTTGATGATGACTTTAACAACACTGAGCCTTCCAGTTTGCTTCCCACAGTGCTGTGGACACAATGGGTGCCCATAACCATCTCTTGAGTAATCCACAGATATGCATTATAAATCCATATCAGAAAACATCCCTTTGCATGTAAAAGCTGACCCTCTTGCAGAACAGGTGACATGAATTCAGCCCTCTAAACCTCACTGTAATTTTAATTACTATATGTTAGCTTTTTTATAATGAATAATGGACATAGTATAAGTAAGAACTACAATAATAAAGATTATTGCACTTAAAAGAAAATAATTCTTATTGCTATCCTTAATTTTTGCTCAGGAAATAAATCCCTTTGAGGCAATAAAAGATGTTACTCTAATTATGTATTTCATTCCATTCCTGGTACAGAAGACAAGAACTAGCTGGATTCATTTTTAGACATTAGGAAAAAAATAAATATATTCAAGCTTGAAGCAATAGTGGCGATTCAAAATAAAACTAGTAGAATGCAATGAGAAGAATAAGCCTCTGGAAAACAATAAACCAAAGATGAAATCTATTAGAAAGTATTTTCAACAAACTCCAGTTAAAGATGTGTTTCTGATTAGAGGGTAGAAATTTCCATTGTCTCAGAGTTCTAAAGAAGCAAGTGAAAATACCCGGGTTTCTGACCCAGGCAGATTCTACAAGGGTCTATCGTTTTTTACAAATCAAACTAACCTAACAATTTAACCTGAGTTTTCTTATTAGGTAAGAGAAAATAAATTGTTCCTCACAGTGAGAACTCCCAGAAATGTTGTTAAGCTATAAATGTTCTTAGTGGCAAAAATACTGCTATTGTGATTTCTACTACTAAAACAAAACTTTAATTTGTTTGTTACCACTGACTCATAAGTATGCAGTTACCATATACATGAATCAAAGTAGCTTTAGGGAAAATTGTTACACCTATCAAGAAATTTAGCAAAAATGACTGAAAATATGACATAGACATGATCTTTTGGTCACAGAAAGATGGAATTAACCAGAAATTTAAAGACTATATAAACCTATAGCCAACACACTTGGGTTATTCTCATTTGACTAGTGGTTATCTAATGTGCCTCTATTTAGAAAGACTGGATGCTCAAGGCTGTTACTATTACAAGGAATATGAGAATATGAATCACAAATATGTTTTGAATGGCCTATTTCTAAAACATGTTATATTGGCAAGTCATCACATTTTCTAACTTTTAATAATTTTAGTAGTTTTATAACCTAGACCATGCCTCTTAAAATAATTCGGTAAAATACTCTTTTTGAAAAATATATTTTTCATTCTGCCCAGCAAGATATGTTTGTAAAATAAAATAATCAAAATAATATCAAATTTCTATACAATTTCTAAAATGTAGTTTGGATCATTGATGAAGATTTTCAGGGCCAGAAACAGTCCATTGTATATAACTTGAGTAGTCTGTGATAAATATCTTTATGAGAAAATTATATGTTTTAAATTATTATTGCTCTTCTGCATATTGATACATTCTAGATTTTCTTCTTTGTTTTGTTATGGGTTTTATTTTTTTTTTTTTTACTAGCAAGTTAGTATCTAGATAAATGTCTTTATATTAGCTTCCAATGGCTGTGTTCAGCTTTCAGAGAGAGTACAATTGGTTTTCCTAACTCAAATTGATGGAGACTTCCACAAGGTTGATAGAGGAGGAAAAAATATAGAGAGAAGAAATGCTGAAGAGTTAGAAAATCATGTGGCAAATGGCTCCTGTTTGGCAGGGATTTCATGTCTGAGCTCTCCTGTTGGCTTTTTAACCCATCTTAGGAACAGGAAGCATTGAAGTTGTTGGAACACACAAAGTCACTTAGTGGTTTTCAAATCTTTTTGTAGCCATCATCAACCTGGTCAGGGTCCCTAGATAACCAGGCGGACCATGCTCATACCTGACGGTAGGTACCTGCAGTTGGCCACCATGGTAATAGTAATTGCCTGATGCAGGGAAGTGTTTAATAAATACCTGTAGAATGGATAAGGAAATAAAAGGTTTCTATTAAAGATCCAAAATACATTATGTAAGAAATAAGCTATTCTATTTTTAAAAGTCATTGCTCACAGGAAAATATTCTTTGAATGAAACGTGATGGTTGTGGCTTACATCTGATGAAAACAGGATAAATGTCCACTGACCTCCTAGGTTCTTTTTCATGTGTGGAAGGAGAATAGTTGGCCCAGTATGTTGCACACTGGACACCTACATATCACACCTTCTTTTCCAACATTGCATTATGTTTGCTTATTATACATGTTTATTAATAAATCAACAGAGATACAAACTTTTAGTTTAATCATGTGCAATAAAGGCAAAGCTAGTAAGCATATATTATTCCAAACTTTAATGTCAATGACCCTGAGGTTTCCATTCTTCATATAACATTTTAATTTAAAGACATGACTACTACATAAATATAAAAGAACGTGTCAAAAATTGTATTCAATTCATGAAGTAATGAGAAAACCCATCAGTTGGTAAGTCAGGATTCTAAGTTCATATGTATATATCAGGCATCCTCAAACTATGGCCCGCAGGCCACATGCAGCCCACCTAGGACATTTATCAGGCCCACCAGGTGTTTTTGCCACTGCTGTCTGTCCTGCTTAGCAGCCGACTCATCCCGGGCCTGCGGTCTGACTCTCCAATGGTTGGAGGGACAGTGAACTGGCCCCCTGTTTATAAAGTTTGAGAACCCCTGGATATGTTTAATCAAGGAAGCTAGTCAACGCCATATAGAAATAAAATTGTGACATTTGAGACTACCTTTTCTACAATAAGTAGTCTGTGATAAACATGAAATTTCACAGTGTTTGGATTCTATTCAACAAGTGAATAGCAAAATCAAATGTCGGTGTGTTCTTCTTGATAATAAAGTAGTCTTTGGGTGAGCCAATGAAATTGCAAGAACTTCAGCTTCGCGTCCAAGATTTGGACAATTTTTCTGAATGGGTGCATTGTTTGCAGTACGATTTTGAGAGAAACCTTTTAATGCAATTTCATTCTTTTCCAAGTTAACTAAGAGTTTTTAAATCAACGTAACGATGTTTCATTCTGTTGCTAGTTAACTAAATTTTCTTGAATCTGAATTCATGAAATACATTTAGGGCTCTCCACAGGGATGATCATTTGGTTTCTATGTTAGCGTGATCATGAATGTGATCATCTAAAATTAACGCATACTCGCATGGCTAGTATAAAACCACAACAAAATCCTGCTATCTGGCTTAGAGTATTATATTAGGTTTGCTAATAATTTATTTAGAAGTTTTAAGTTTATCGAGGTATAATGTGTATCTACTTAAGGTCTACAACTTGATTTTGACATGTATATACATTTGAAATGATCACCACACACAATCAAGCTAATTAACATTTCCAGCACCTCACAGAGTTGCCAGTTAGAATTTTCCTATATAAGCAAAAATGTGTTACCTTATAATGTTCATTTTAACTGAATTTTAACTGTATGATTTTGATATGCTATTATATAAGTTTTAGATATTGAATTAAGGAGAATGACTGTTCTATATAATTTGTAGGAAAGAATTTTTTATGATGTGGTATCTTTTCTTTCATGTTCTGGTTAAACTTGCAAGTAAATTATCCAGGTCTTAGGTCTTGAGAGTTAGGAGACTTGAGTAGTAATGAAATTTGTGCAATGTTGAGTGGTCTAATCATGTTGTCTTAAATCTGGGTAATTTGAATAATTTTTAATTATATTCTAGGAATATTCCTTTCTAATTTAATTTTTACTGCTTGTAGCTATTCCTAGTATTATCTTAACTGTCTCACACCATAATAAAAATCAATATAAAATGGACGAGGGAATTAAGTACTACTGGAAGAAAACATAATGGAAAGGCTTTGTGATATCGGTCTGGGAAAAAATAATTTTGAATAAGACCTCAAAAGCACAGGTAACAAAAGCAAAAATAAACAAATGTGAATACATTCAACTAACAAGCTTCTGCACAGCAAAAGAATCTGTTAACCAAGTGAAGAGACATCTATTGATCCAAAAAAAAAAAAAAAACATGTTTACAAACTATACATCTCCAAAGTGATAATATCCAGAATATTTAGGAACTCAAACAACTCAATACCAAAACATCAAATATTCTGATTTAGAACTGGGTAAATGATATGAAATAGTCAGGTGTTAAAGGAAGACATACAAAGGGCCGTGAGTTATATTAAAAAGCTCAATATCACTAATCGTTAAGGACATAAAAATCAAAGCCACAATGAGTTTTCACCTAACTCCAGTTTGAATGACTCTTATCAAAAAGATGCCCAGAGAAATGAACCCTTAGACACTGCTGGTGGGACTACAAACTAGTACAACCTCTATGGACAAAGTATGGAGATACCTCAAAAAACCAAAAGCAAACCTACAGTTTGATCCAGCAATCCCATGCCAAAGTGGGGGGGGGGGTGTAAAAAGCCGTTTATTAAAAAAACAGACTTGTACTCAAACACTTCTTTTATATTTCTCTATCTTTTCTTGTTTTGTGTGCATGAAATTCCCATACGTTTTGTTACATACAGGGGTACCTAGAAATTGTGCTTCAATTATCAGAAAATTCTTCAATGATTTAGCAGCAATATTTCAATAAATATCAAAAAATACAGTGAATGGGCAATAAAAGCATGTATGCAACTACTGATTTTTAACATGTGTACAGAAAAATTATCATTTCTTGAGTATATTCTATAGGTTTGGACAAAAAGGTGGTTGTGTATTCACACTTACAATCAGAACGCAGACCAATTTCATTACCGTTCAGGTTTCTCTTCCCTCTGTTTACATCCCCTGGAAATCAGATCTGTTCTGTGTCTCAATAATTTTGTCCTTTTCAGAATGTCATATTATTGTAATAATTCTGTATTGCTTGAAAAAAATGAATTTATGTTAATTCTTGGTTGAAAATCAGAGAAAATTCCTCCTTCAAGGCTTCAAATTTATTAATGCATCATAATGCATCCACTACAAATGATATAAACGTTAAGAAGAGTACCTTTAATTTTTCAAAGTTTAAAAAGTTTTCAACAGCAGAGAGCATCAAATAATAATGAACCTAAACCTCATTAAAATAGCTCTCTTGACCATCTGCTGGTAAAATCTTCTAGTCTCTTTATAGAAATGATTAACACCCCCTTACTGCCCCCTAGTGTTAGAAATCTATGGATACCCAAGAAAAATTAAGGAAATCTGGTTACTGTTTTGGAACTTTGCATCCGAGATGACAGGTTGTGATGGGATACAGAAAATTTCATGAGATAAATTTTGATTCACTTAATATTTATAAGTTACTAGAATCTGAAAGGCAATTGTAAGTAAATACACTTTGTTAATTCCAGTTTATTTCCCAGGTGGAGAAATTATTATCACAGGGGAAAATGATTAAAAAAAAAAGTCACTAGCTTCCAAAAAAAAATTTTTTCCATACATATCAAGGCATAGGTAAATACTTACAACTGATTCATAGCATACAAAAGATAACTAACATCAGATTCAAGAGCAACATTCGAGGCGCGAAGACAAAGTGATGCTCTCTGTTAGTTTGTATCGTCTGAGAAGCAGATCCTAAAATAGGATTAGAAGTGCAAAAAAATTAGAAAAAAATGCACAGTCATTGGAATAGTGCCTGGGATTTATTAAGTGTCATATAATCATTTGGTAAATACAAATATTCCAGGAATGAATATTTAGGTTGTCCCTAAAATTTCTCTACTTTAAGTAGGGTAGTCAGATTTAGCAAATAATATCACAGGATTCCAGTTAAATTAGAATTTGAGATAAAGAAAGAAGAATTTGTAGTACAATATTTTTTTCTGAAATTAAGAGAATATATATGTGTGTTAATGGTATTTTGCTTATCCAAAATGAACAGTTCTAAGGACAAGATTCTTCTAGAGCCAAGAACATATTTGATTCCAAGGCATAATCAGAGATGTGATTTTTTTGGAGCAATACCTATAGGTATGGTTTTAACTTGTGTACATACATTTTTTTTCAGATGCAGTGAGGGCTTTAAGAAATAAAATACGATATACTATTGGGTATATGATATACAATAATATTTCTATCTCATAAAACAAACCAATGCCATCTTGTACCTACTTTTAAGTTTTTAATTTTTGTACATTCACAGTTAGCTGCCATAATCTCAATAACTCGCAATAAAAATGTTGTCAAAAAGCTGAAACAGTGACAGGTGCCTATGATTTAACAGGATAATTCGCCTACAGACTCTCAAGCATTCCGTTTTATATTGAGAACCACAGTGCTATTAGAATAGGTTTTGATATCATTTAAAACTGAGTTTCTATCTTTAGCATTGAATCTTAAAAGAACCTCATAGGCCGTAATGCACAAAGATAGTTAATTAGACATATTGAAAGATGAGAACCCTTGCAAAGCCCTCACTTTTGAAAACCCAAAAATATTTTAAGGAGGGCCATAGAGATTTCTTTCAAAATCTATGTGATAATTAGTTTGCAAGCTATTGAAAACAAATGATTTATCGGAAGTTGGTGTTCTATCTGTGTCCTATAGTTTGTATTAGGGCTATCCAGGCACATAATCAGGTTGTATCCACTTGTTATCATTTCTGTACTCATTTGTATCTGGAGTACTTAGATAATTTAGTCTTGATGCTACAGATCTATGCATTTCCCTCAACTTCTCACCCTCAGACTCAGCATAATAAATATTTTTATACAGTCTGAAAAAATTTTATTTAAGGATAGTCCATAATTTTATATCTCTTTAGGTAGCATACCATTCTGCTATATATGTGTGAACTCACATAAGTTGTATCTGTCCGTTCTACTCAGTGTTGAAAATTTTTTTCCTGATATGTTAAAAACAGTATATTTTCCTGAAAGCCAAAGAACTCTCAACAAATTATATAGTTTATCCTTTAAAGCTGAAAGAATAGTGTCTGGATTTTATACATCATTGGATCCCCATGGCTTATGGGCTTTACATTATTTTACATGAATTAAAGAAACAGAGTAAACTCAATATATTTGTGATTGTAAATTCCATGATTCAATTCCAAATTTATTCTATGATTCTAATCCTCCCTGATTGTATTTGAATACATGGCTTAGCATACATTCTGTATATAATTATAATTATATGTATATATTACATTTAAATATATGACATAATTATAATATTCAATTGTTGTTTGGAATGCTTCCAAATTTGCCTAAATCCTTATTTTTTGATAATAATTTAGCATTCAAAACCTTGTTCTATATGGTAATAATTTATTATATATACTTAGTAGGCGGCTAACATGCATGAATCTACTACTGGTTACACCTATACAGATAATTCTATTTTTAATCTGGTACACAGCATGTTTTTTGAGTTATCTCCTGTTCCTGATTCAAAAGTAGTTATAAGAACCATATTACATGTAAGTTCCATGAACCTAGCTCACACTTCTTTAGTTCTTTACTTCTTTAACTTATCCTTCTAGCCTGGAATTGTTTTATTATTCCATTTTAGAAGAAAAATGTAACTTTTATTATATTTGTATAATCATATTTTTAAAGTATGCAAAGTTTAACTTAAAACTTTAATGTCCATAACTGTGATGGAGGCTTATTAATTCAACACAATTGCTATCCCATCAACTATTGTGGAATTCCAAAGTGTCTCTATAATCCAGCATTCTCATGTATAATTTCATTTCTTACTGGTATAATTAGGAACAATAAGGAGAGCGTGAGTTGCAGTTTAGTTCATTTACTGTCAGGAATGTGTAATAGTGTTACCTAGACAGGAACGTAATGACTGAGTTCTATAAAGTATAGCAGATCTTTTTGTGCTAACTGACAAGCAAGAGGTGATTCCCTTCTCAAAAATACAGAGCTGTATCTTCAACTACTTTACTAATGCAAAGCAGGAGAAAAAGAATCCACTCTAACCAATGATAAGAATTGTGTAAAATACATATTGAAAGATGGACACTCTTGGAATAGGATGGTACACAGAATAGTTCAGTGGAAAAAAAGTAGCTCTGTATCATTATTACAGAGTTGCAATTAGTTAAAAGCACTGAAACAATGATTTTGTGCTGATCAATGCAGATAGGGAATTAGCTTTGGAGGCAGGGAGATACTGGCAATATTTTATTCAATAATAAATGTGAAAGCACAGTAACATCCAAAAAAGACCAGGTTAGAGAGTATTTCCATATCCAAATCTGCCTAGAGTTTCCACAAATCCACATGGCTGTGAAATTCCTCGGCAGATATAGAAGGTGGGCAACAGAGCGGGAGGAGACCCTTTCAGGACACAGAACAGGAAAATGGCCCATGTAAATAATAATCAAATACTCCCAATCAGGAAGACAGATGACCCAATGGAAATAAGGGCAAAAAAACCTGAACAGACAATGCACCAAATATTATTACCTAAACACTCTGTAATGAGCAAGCACAGAGGTGATTAATACATTCTGCAGAAGTTAGCATTATACACCCTGGTCAATGACTAAAGGCAGAGGCAATTCACCATGCCTGGAGCTGCCTAGGCTTTATACCACTACCCTGCTCCTAGGTTGTACACCACCTCACTGCTCCTAGGTTGTACACCATCACACCGGTCCTAGGCTGTATATCACCACACTGCTCCTAGGCTGTACACTACCACAATGCTCCTAGGCTGTATACCACCACACTGCTCTTAGGCTGTACACCACCACACTGCTCCTAGGCTGTACACCACCACACTGCTCCTAGGCTGTACACCACCACACTGCTCCTAGGCTGTACACCACCACACTGACCCTAGGCTGCACACCACCACACTGATCCTAGGCTGCATACCACCACACTGCTCCTAGGCTGTACACCACCACACTGCTCCTAGGCTTTATACCACCACACTGACCCTAGGCTGTACACCACCACACTGATCCTAGGCTATACACCACCACACTGCTCCTAGGCTGTACACCACCACACTGCTCCTAGGCTGTACACCACCACACTGCTCCTAGGTTGTACACCACCACACTGATCCTAGGCTTCATACCACCACACTGACCCTAGGCTGTACACCACCACACTGATCCTAGGCTGTACACCACCACACTGCTCCTAGGCTGTATACCACCACACTGCTCCTAGGCTGTACACCACCACACTGATCCTAGGCTTTATACCACCACACAGACCCTAGGCTGTACACCACCACACTGATCCTAGGCTATACACCACCACACTGCTCCTAGGCTGTATACCACTACACTGCTCCTAGACTGTACACCACCACACTGCTCTTAGGTTGTACACCACTACACTGTTCCTAGGCTGTACAATACCACACTGCTCTTAGGCTGTACACCCCACACTGCTCCTAGGCTGTACACCACTACACTGTTCCTAGGCTGTACAACACCACACTGCTCTTAGGCTGTACACCAGCACACTGCTCCTAGGCTGCCCACTACCACACTGCTCCTAGGCTGCACACCACCACACTGCTCCTAGGCTGTACACTACCACACTGCTCCTAGGCTGCACACCACCACACTGCTCCTAGGCTGTACACCACCACACTGCTCCTAGGCTGCACACCACCACACTGCTCCTAGGCTGTACACCACCACACTGCTCCTAGGCTGTACACCACCACACTGTTCCTAGGCTGTATACCACCACAGTGTTCCTAGGCTGTACACCACCATGCTGTTCCTAGGCTGTACACCACCACGCTGCTCTTAGGCTGTACATGACTACACTGCTCCTAGGCTGTGCACACTGGGAAGAGCCACTCTGGATGAGAACATCCTAACATTGAACATAAGTCTATTCTGTAGCCAAGACTTTCTACTTATTGGTATACTTTCAGCAGAAATGTATATATGTATGTGTATACCAGAATACCTATACTAAGATGTTTGTTTATAGCTGAATTATTCTCAGTAGCTAAACTGGGAAACAACCCAAACGTTTATCTGCAATGCAGTATAATACTTCACCAGTGAGCAATTGCAAGAACAAATAGTAGCTGCAACAAACAAATCAAATAATCTCAAATCTTTCATGAAAGATGCCATTCATCAGTAGATGATCTAATACAAGGTGGGGGGTACGGGAATGAGGAATCAGGAAGAGGGAAGGAGGGAAGGGGATGGGAAGTCATGCTGTGTGGCACACCTTTTAGGGGCAGGACACAAATATAAGAGAGACTTTATCTAACAAACCAGAATCAGTGTAACCTTAGTATTTGTACCTCAATGAATCCTAATAATAATAATAACAAGAAAGACGCCATTCATGAAAGAATGTCATTTTTATAATTCTGTTTATATTAAGTCATAAAAAGGTAAAATTCTATTTTGATAATTAATAATAGTTCTTTCCAAACTTTATTCTTCCCAAGTTTCAGTTTTTAGGTTTTTACATTTATTATTTGTTTTACATTTATTTATTCGTTCTTTTCTCTTCTGGCAAATAAGTAAATAGTAGAGGGAAGACTAATCATCATAACAATATTAACCAGGCATTGACTGGGCGGGATGTAAGGCCAAGCACATTACTTAGATTGCCTGAGCTGACTTCACAAAGATTCTATGTATCAGATATCATTAGCATGCTAATTTTGCACATATCTAAAACCCAATAGAAGTTAGAGCCAGGATTCCCACCTGGCATCCTGTATCCAGAGCCTGTGCTGGCTCACGGCAAAAATCCCTCACCTTGCAACTCCCATTTCCCACCTCGCGTATGTGGACATCTTTGTTTTTAGCCATCTCTTCACTCTGAGTATGAAATGAGCAGAGTTCTTGAAGGTTTAGCAACACACATGAGTGTGTGTGAATGTGTTTCTATATATTTAACCTCATGCTCTTCTATTTCCTCAAGAAACATCAAGTTTCCTTCAACTCTTTATATTTAATTTCTCTCTTTCAGAGTCAATTTCACCAAAGACTGATATTTATAAGTTAAATCTCATAAGACATAGGACTTCTCACTTAAATTTCCATGAATTCCCACAAAGAAAGAATGCTGATACAAATCTCAAGAATTTATCTGAATTGTATTTTAAAAGATTATTTGTTAAGGCCAATGATGACAGGGGAATAAGATCAGCTAACTCATTTTAGTTGATGTTTGCTAGTTCTGCTTTTTTCTATTTTTTCTCATTTTTTAATCTTCTGGTGATTTGAACAAACATCCTTTGTTCCACTTCATCTCATACTTAAAAATATTTTTTTTCCTAATGAACTCTGGACTTAAATAATATCTCTCTATCTCTTTTCTCTGAGTAAGAAAAGAACCTTTGCATATTTTTACCTTTCTATCCCTTTCCTATCCGCACCATATTCCTTTGTGAAATGTCCCAGAGTTTTATATTTAGATTTTTTTTTAATTATGGCAATAATTAGATATATATTTATGTTTTACCGTAATTTTAAACACTTCTATTTATTTTAGCCTAATATTTTCTTAAAACTATTCATCCTTAAATAATTCTTTCAGGGAGATCCTCTAGTTGGTAAATATATCAGAGCCTTGGAATGATCAAAAAATATTTTCCCAGTTCATAGACTATGTCTTTTCTATGTCTTTTTGTTGGGTCCTCATGTCTTGAAAGGGGTCTATCTTTGGTCTCTCTTAACAGACAACAATCACCTTAATGAGAGTTCTAATCACCTTCCAAAGATCCCACATCCTAATACACCCACCTTGGGGGTTAGAATTTCAACATAGGAGTTTAAGAAGGGGAGTGAGGGACAAGAACATTCAGAACACGGCACCTGGGCTTCCTATTCCAATACATCCATCCACTATGTGTGAAGCAACCCAAACGTTCTCCTACCTCCACAGAACTTCTTTCACCTCCATAGCTTTCCTTTTGTATATTGGACATCAATAGAGTTTGGAGAAGCGGCACTAGTGTGAATGACAGCAGGATATAGAGCATTTAGTACAGAGGTTAATGCTTCACACTGTGGGAACTCACAAAGAAGTCTTTGGAAGACCTATAAGTATGGTATGAGCCTTGGGTAGGCTGTGTCCCAAGTCCCTAAAGCCAACTGGTTGGGCATCAGTGAAGGGCAAAGACACATTCAGGAGAACAAATCACAACCTGAAAAACAAGGGAAACTGTGTCGATCTCTGATGGCCTCCAACTTGACAGTACAAATAAGTGCTTCAGTTTCAACTCCTTCTAACCCAGTATGTATTGCAAGGAAATTCTGGGAAACCCAGCTAAGCTGACACTGTAGAACCACAGTTCACCTCTGTAGACTGGATATCTGGCACATTTCCTTGATTATAATTAATCTTCAAATAAATAAAATCATGCTTCTGCCTCCAGTGTTCCAACCATATCTCATACAAATAAGAACACCCTAACCACTCCCCAAAGAAGATACCTGATCACATCATCTACCTCTACAGAAGGTTCAGGCGGCTTCTAGCTGAGTCACGTGCCCTTTAATATGTCTTAGCCTAAATACTAAGATACAAGATTAATCTAGTCATATTTATTTGAGATGATAAGTGCACAGGAGAAAGAGGAAAAACTGGTGAATTGTATGTGAATATATTCATATCAGAATAAAGAAAAACACTCATTATTTTTTAATCTTCATTTCTGTAATTGCTCACATTGTGTTTATAATAGGTTTTTACCCACTCTTCACGCCTTAATTTCCCTGCTATCTGCAATCATTTTGACAGATTGTGATTTTTCGTCTGATGGGGCAAGCCAGATCATCTTCCATTTCTGAAGGTCAAAGCCAAGAGCAACTCCATCCTGACTATCTAGTGTTCTAGAACTTTTCCACCATCACCTATGTAGGACTCAGGAGCATTAAAAGTCATCCGAAAAGCTATCTTATATTTCAGATCCATGGCTTTTCCCTTCCATTGTGCAGTAGCAACCTAGTGCTTCTTTGATAATCATAACTAACTCTTACATTAAATATGGAGCCTAACATGGCCAAATGTCATTTTCACATTTTTTGATGAAAGAAACTTGTAATCTTAGAATAGTTTTAGATTTTTAGAAAATTTATACAAATAATATGGAGAATTCCTACATATAATTATTTTCTCTTATTGTTAACAGGTTCACATTAGCATGGTACATTTTTCAGAATTAATAAACTAATATTAAAATTATTAACCAAGTTCATATTTCATTCAGATGTCTTTAATTTCCCAGACTCCACCCAGGAAGCCACCCTGCATTAGTTGTCATCTCTCTTTAGCTTCATCTAGGCCATGACAGTACTCAGACTTCCTTTGCTGGGTATCCATGACAGTTTTGAGGAGTACTGGCCAGGTCTTTTGCAAGCTGTCCCTCACATGTATTTAATATTTTTCTGGTTATTAGACTGAAGTTTTGTGTTTTCATGAGGATGATCACCTATTTTAATGGAAACAATGTTATAGTATGTCCTTTGCTGGAGTCATTCCTTTCTTGAGAATAAGACCACTACAGCAACCAGTGTTGTTAATTGAACAGCCTGATTGGAGAATTCTACAGTTGAGCACATTGACATGAGGACACCATTGCCTCAGAGCCAACTAGCTTCCCCATGTGACAAAATTTTAAGCATAAAAATGTCCCTTCCATACAAATATGCATAATTTGACCTGTTAAACCAATCAAACATGTGACATAAACATGAATTTTGTGTTCATATTTTAAGGAAAACTAGATGAGAATAAAATCTATATATAAAAGAAATATGAATGAGGTTATGTTTTCAAGACTTAGGCCCATCTGAAAATTTCATTTATCATCTTATTTAGTTAAAAGATGAAAATTACCTTCATTTTGAGTAGTAATTTCATTTATAAAATGGAGAAAGCCATAATTACTCAAAAGTATGTTTTTTGAAATAAAGATACTGTTAGTTGTTGAATTATTTCATGACAAAGAGGTATGTTGAAGTCCTAAACCCGATATTTGGAAATTGCAACTTATTTGGAAAAAGGGTCTTCACAGAGGAAATCAAGTTAAAGGGAGGCCATTAGGATCAGCTCTGATCCAAAATGTCCAGTGTCCTCAAAAAGGGGGACGTTTGGGCAGAGACAGACTGCACAGAGACTAGATGAGGTCATGTGATGGTGCACAGGGGTGACTGTTGTGCTGCACCCATGAAGGGAGGAAGGATAAGGAAGGCTGGATGATAGGAAGAGCTGAGCAAAGAGAGGAGTTCCCCTGGAAGCACCAGAGAGCACAGGACCCTGCCAACAGCATGATGTTAGACTTCTAGCCTCCAGGCTGTCAGAGAATAGACCCTTGTTTAAAGCCTGGTATATGAGTATAGAGTGCTTTGTTACAGTGTTTCCGAGCAATTTTGGCTCTCTTTTTCTGGAATGACCACTAGAACTGTAGTTGTGCAGAACACAAAAACACTCAGCAAGAATAATGAACGGCACTCAGCAAGACGCTGCCA
The DNA here is from genome assembly GCA_963574575.1 of Galagoides demidoff. Taxonomy (NCBI): domain Eukaryota; kingdom Metazoa; phylum Chordata; class Mammalia; order Primates; family Galagidae; genus Galagoides; species Galagoides demidoff. Next base: position 67,430 of record CAUYQV010140073.1, on the reverse strand, counting down.
CACGTTGCCGTGAACACAGCTGGAGACACTGATAGACCACGAAATCTTACCGAGTTTGTACAGTGCTGCTGACCAAGTGCTTGGTGGCAAGTTCATGAACTTATCTGGCCAGGCCTTTATATGATGACTATTCTGATGCCCATTCCAGAAAAAGAGTTGCAATATTGCTTCTAGGGGTGGGCAAGGTGCTGCCATTGGTGCATAGCTTCACAAGGGGAGTACTTCAAAGGTGACCATAGTGATAATCAGAAAAATGGTATGTAGCTTTTTTCTCGGATGAGTTTGCAAACTTAATTGCGTGTATATGAGGTTGTGTGTACACAAACATATACATATACACATACATACAGCTTCTAAAATTATAATCTCTCTATACACTTACATAATTTCCAAGATATATTTTCTCTTCGAATTACAATCTTAAAAAACATAGAGACAAATGAAAATTCACAACTTAAAACAAATACGAAGTAGTCCTTTGATAGATAAATAAACTGATTGCAAAAAAATAAAAATTGAAACATTTTCATTCTAAGTGTTTTTTTAATTAATATGATCAGGTAACTTGAATATTTTTAATAAGTATGAAAAAAATTTAAAAACACAGCATATATTTATCACACTATATTGAGTTCCAAAACCCTTTAAGGTTTCAATGCTAAAGCTCATTGTATACAGAAATAACAAAAAATTATTAGCTAAAGCAGATGTAAACACTGATGTAGTCTTCAAAAAGACAGAGCTAGAAAATTATACAGAGGCATTTGTTTCAGTTTTGTAACACTATATGCTAAGAACTATTGAATTAACCAAAAATGGAAACAATACTCTCTATATTCTGAAAGATTCAGAACTTCACAATGGTGCTGTAGTAATTACTGCTTCTAAGTACTATGTTCTACTCTATTTTTGATACCTAAGAAATATATAAAATTCCATAGGTCAACTGAAAAAAATAAAAATATATCAGCACATCCCAGTTATAGAAGGATTTTATATAATATCTCTCACCATTTTTAATTAATTACATCAACACGATTTAGCACTTACATTCAGCAGTCTCTCCACTAAAAGTTCAGAGGAGCATTATTTGAAAATAAAGAAACATATATAAGGAGCAGTAGTACCATGATTGGACAAGATTCCACCCTGACAATTTAGTCATGTAATCAAGAATGACTTGAGAATCCTCTGAAGACTACACTGGCTTGGCTGGAAGAGGGTGCTGCTCAGGAATTTTAGCCTTAATATTAATGATTTTATTTTCCTTTGTAAGGGAAAATGCCTTTGTGATTGGTAAACACACATACCCTACACATAAAAGAATGAGTTCATTGTTCATCAAAAATAAAATAACAATAATCACAAAATAACTAATTTAGAAGGCTAATTCCAAGGCTAGCCATTGTCAATTAATAAACATTAAAATTAACATTACCTCAAAATTAACATTACAGCTTTATCAGGATATAAACTATATTAGCTGATTAATTTTCAATGTTCCCTACTGAGGTACCTTTTTTAAATAATATTCAAATGAGAAAATAGTAAAGGTTAAGTAATCCCCCAAACTCATACAGCATGTAAGTGAAGTGTAGAATTTGCATCCAGATCTCTGTCACCTGCCATGAATTTAACACATTAGTAGGACAGTACCATATTCACCAAGAGCAAAGTGAATGTTTTTATCAAACATGGGAAGATTAGCGAGAAAATGGAGCCTCAGAGTTGCCGTCATTTAACTGTTTCATTTCATTTCCTTTTCCATTATCCTTGCCTGGATTTCCTAACCAGCTATTCCACTTTTGTGTCATAGATTCCATTTCATTTTAGATGTTTAATATTTCTTCCTTTAATGCTTTGTGATGTATAATTATCCTTACTTCCAGAAGGTGATACGTTCACCTTTTATTTTCTGAATTGAATTTCTTGTGCTCGTTTGTTACATGTTGCTAGTGTTTTGTGTACAAGCAAATATTAAGGGAAAATTTGTATTTGAAGATAACTTTGAGGATATTATTTCTCATCTGGTTCCTTTGCAAGTATATTTTCCAGATCGCCAGACTCCCACGGCTCTGAGCAGCTCCTAAGCTGGCAGCTTCTATAGCACTGGTGGAGACTGCGTCCCCAAGAGACAGTGCTGTCAGTCCCTGCTCCTTCTGAGGCTCCATCTTTTCCATGTGGGGAATGTTACAGCAGTCCCTTCTTCTTGCAATAATCCTGCCAGTCCTGGGGTAATTTTATTGCCCTTCCTTGCCCATTGTGCTATTTTGGTTAATGGAGAGCATCATATTTCTTTAGATTCCATTAGGCAGAAGTTCATACACACAGTTCTTATTAAGTAAATAAAGATATATGGAAAAATAATGTTCATGTTTTCATATATTTTCTCATTTACTCTTCACAATTTAATTCTATATAGATGAAAAGACTGAGGTTTTGAGAAATTAAATTAATTCCAAGTAACACGTTTTGGTCTCTATTTTGTTTTAATTTTTAATAAATGGCAACACTAGAAATCTATGCTTCTCCTCCATCCCCCTCTTGGTTTGGCTCAAATTTATTTAAAGTTAAACTACACACCAATAATTACTTGATCCTTGACTTATTTACTTATGATTGAAATTTCATTATTGCACATAGAATAATTATACTATAAGTCATCTGTCAGTGATAGCATTCACATGGCAGGTATTTCTCTGAGGCAGTGAAGTGACTATCCTGAATCAGAGACTTTGCCTTATGACTGAGAAACTCAATCTATCAGCAAGAAGATAAACCAATAAAAATGTCCACCAGCATTTCAGCAGCCTGAAAACACTATATTATGCTTTATATTCAGCTACTACTCTGCAGCTTTCTGAGAATTGCTCCACAGTGATTTTTCCAGAAATAGAACAGGGGGAAAAGTGTGTGTACATTTACATTTATATATATACACACAGAATGTGCCAAAAAATATACACATTTTAAGAAAGGGTAAAAAAGGTATTAAAATTATAGTACTCAAAATACACCAATAACAAAGGATGAATACAAGTCACATAAAGCATCTTTTATAATTGCAGAAGTCACAAGTCACTTCACTATTACAAATTTAATGCAATTTATAAATCTTTTCTTTTGTAAAATGTGTACACATTTTTGTCACCCTGTGTGTGTGTATATATATATATATAATATACATATACATATATATATATCACATCACAAGTTATGACACCAAAAAATAAATAAATAAAAGAGTTGTCTGGACACCAAACCAAACTAGACATGCAGAAGTCACACTCACTCAGAGCAGAACAAATATCGCCAACTGGTAAACAAAACAATGCCTTGTGAGAAGAATGGGAAGACACATTTTGGCATTGTTATTTCTGTACAGAAAGCAATCTTCCTAATGATAATTGTTTTTGCAAATTTGGTAGCTATCCATTACAAAAATTTCAAGAAGAGGACACAAAAGAGCACAGTTTTAAAACCCCCATACACATATATAAATATGCATTGAATATGGTCATGCAAATAAATTAGTATGTTATAGAGACAACATACATCTTTCTGAATTTGTAGATAGATAGATAAATAGCTGATGCAGGAGTATATGAATGTAGTATACATAAATAACATCATACAATGTCATCTTAAAAAACTTTGCAGGTGTACATGTGGGTACTTAAAGAAAGAGTTATATCTTAATGTGCTCAATTGCTAGAAATGATGATTTAATAAGCTTAAAACAAATATTTAATTGTTTATTATAAGTAGGTTAGAAATTAAATTAAGAAAATGGTTACAAATGATGAGCAAAGGGAACAAAGACAGGAGAGAATTGGATCAGAGAAAAGCCTGGACACATCCAGACTACAGGATCCATGGACAAATCCATGATCTGTTGCAACATACAATAGCCTGGAAGCCTGGCCCTTCAGCAATAGACCATCTTGCTGAAGCTTTACCCCTCTCCCTCTCTAAGCACTCAGAGGCCAGACTCCCACAGGTGGGACTGCTCTCTCAGAAGGAATGAGGCAGGGGATTGGGAAGATTTACCAGAGAAGGTGAAACATGCTGGAAAGAGCACAAATGCTCTGACCTTGGTAGAAAAGAAAGTTTCTTGGGGAGGTGAGGAGAAAGCGCCCCTCCCTTTCCATTTCTCAGTATGGCACAATGCCTGACTGCCCACAAGGCTTCCCAGGGGCTTAATTGGTTATCTTGGGGTATGTGTGCTGGTCTAATTGGGGTCGACCTTGACTTCTCACACTTGGACTGTGTTCCTGTCCCAGGCTTTGTGTTAGAATCAAAAATATCATAGAGTGATAAAAGAAGTAAATCAATGCAATTAAGGTAGTTAGTTAAGGAAATACTTTGGTCAGAAAATGCAAGCTGAGGAAGAGCCATGATGAAGGGTTTAGCCTCCCCCTATTTAATGTCTGTATTAAAAAGGGAGCTAGTCTGGAGCGAGGGGCTTTCCACCAACCTCACGGTTGAAGGTGATCACCCACCCCAACCCAAATGCTCTTAAAAAACTTTCTCTTTACATCCTGACTTTTTTTTTCTCTCATCCTCTCAATTCCACCAGCAACTGGAAAACAACACACAGTATAAATTGGGGCTGGGATACTGCTTTATCTCATTCACCAGATGCTTTGTGTGGGACACAAAGCAGAAAAGTCTCTGCTTACACATCCAGATTTGTCCAGACTGAAAGCCACTGGCACTTGACGTTAGTCATAAAAGATGGAATTCCCTATGGCATGAGAGCAGGAATTTTTAACCTTGGTACTGTTTACATTTCAGGTTGGCTAATTCTTAGCTGTGAGTGGTCTTTCCTGGCCACTGTCACATGGTTAGTGGCATCTTTGTCCTCTTCCTATAATAGTGTCACTCTCTTCCCAAGCTGTGAGAACTAAAAGTGTCTCCAGACATTGTCAGCTGCCCCTTATGGGGCACACCATCCCTGCTGATGGCCACTGCATTAAAGATGTCAGTGGAGGAAGAGCATGCTACATGGTGTTTATTCAAAGCCCTAATGCGAAAGTCACAACTAAGCCTCTCAGGTGTCTGAAGTACAAGCCAAACCATCTGTAGCAAATGTCATATACCTTTGAAAAGCTGCAGCTTTTCATATACCTTTGAAAAGTTGTGTCACTAGGCCCTGGTTGAAAAGGAGCCCTTGAATGTGGACACCAAGTGACCAAAGAGCCACAACTATCCATCATAAGCTGACTTCCACTTAGCTCACCAAGGCAATAGGCTGTAATCCATCATAAGTCGGGATGTTACACCCATGATTGAACTGAAGCCAACCCAAAAGTTATAAGAAACTGCAGTACCAGTTTGCCAAGACTTGGAGCGCATTGTGTCCTGTGAATAGAAGAGAAGGAAATAAAATACTCCTCACTGAAGAGGCATAGGCTTGCTGATTGGATTAAAAAAAAAAAAACCACAAGCCATCCATTTTCTGCCTGTAGGAGACACACCTAACCTCAAAGGACAAAGTAAAACTCAAGATTAAGAGATGGAAAAATATTTTTCAGGCAAATGGGATTCAGAAGAAAGGAGGAGTTGTAATCTTATTTTCAGGTACAAGTGGATTTACAGCAACTAAATTCAAAAAAGACAAAGATGGACACTTTATATTTGTCAAGAGAACAATATACCAAGAAGACATTTCAATTCTAAATATTTATGCACACAACTTAAATGCACCCAGATTCTTAAAGTAGACCTTAATTAGTCTGAGCAATATGATATCCTATAACAACATAATAGCCAGGGCCTTTAACACTCCTTTTACAGAGCGAGACAGATCTTCTAAACAGAAACTAAGCAAAGATACGTGGGACTTAAACATGACCCTAGAACAACTGTGCTTAATAGACATACAGAACACTCTATCCCAAAGCCAAAGAATATACATTCTTTTTGTGGGCCCATGGAGCATTCTCCAAAATAGATCAAATCTTAGTACAAATCAAACCTCAGAAAAATCAAAATTAAAATTATGCCTTGTATCTTCTCAGACCTTAAGACAATGAAAGTGGAACTTAACTCCAACAAAAATTGTCATCCCCACACAAAGAAATGAAAGCTAGGTCAAGGAAGAGATAAAAAGGTAAATTTTAACTTCCTTGAACATAACTAACAATGAAGACACAAGCTATGAAAACCTGCAAGGCACTGCAAAAGCAGTCCTAAGAGGGAAATTTTTCACATTAGACACCTCTGTCTGAAAAATGGAAAGAGAGCACATCAACAACCCAATGAATCATCTCAAAGAAATGGAAAAAGAAGAACAATATAATCCCCAACCTAGAAAAAGAAAAGACATAACCAAAATTAAATCAGAAATAAATAAAATTGAAAATAAAAGAATCATTCAGAAAATTAAAGAAACAAAAAGTTTGTTTCTTGAAAAGATAAATAAAATTGATAAACCATTGGCTAGATTAACCAGAAATAGAAAAGTAAAATTTTCAATAGCGTCATTCAGAAACAAGAAGCTGTAAATAACAACTGATACCACAGACATACAAGAGATTTTTTTTTTTCTGACTACAATCAAAAACTCTACGCCCAGAAACTTGACAATGTGGAGGAAATGGACCAATACCTAGAATAGTACCATCTTTCTAGACTTAACCTAGAAGAATTAGATCTCTTGAACAGACCAATGACAAACACTGAGATTACAGAAATAATAAAAAAGCTTCCAACAAATAAAGCCCAGGACCAGATGGCTTCAGATCAGAATTCTATCAAACCTTCAAAGATGAGCTTGCACCTATATTGCAGAACCTATTCCAAAACATTGAGAAGGAAGAAATCTTCCCCAGCACATTCTATGAAGCAAACATCACCTTGATTCCAAAACCAGGAAAGGATGCAACCAAAAATGAGAACTACAGACCAATTTCAGTAATCAATAACGAAGCATGAGTACTCAAAAAATCTTAGCTAATATATTGCAACTACTCATTAAAAAAAAATTATACATGAGCAGCACCTGTGGCTCAAAGGAGTAGGGTGCCAGCCCCATATGCCAGAGATGGTAGATTCAAACCCAGCCCCAGCCAAAAACTGCAAATAATAATAATAATAATTATTATTATACATCATAAGCAAGTAGTTTGTTTTTATCTTAAGCAAAAATGGCTTAAGATACCCAAATCCATAAATGTAATACATCATATCAGTAGAAGCAAAAACAAAAACCATATGATCCTCTCAATATATTTGGAAAAGTCATTTGACAAAACCTAGCATCCTTTTCTAAGAATATGTAAGAAAATAGGCATAGGTGGCACATATCTTAAACCAATCAAACCCATCTATGACAAACCTACAGCTAACATCATAATGAGTGGAGTAAAACTGAAAGCTTTTCCACTTAGACCTAGAACCAAACAAAGTTGTCCTCTATCACCACTATTATTCAACATTGTGCTGGAAGTTCTAACCAATGCAATTAGGCAAAAGAAGGATATAAAGGGCATCCAAATGGGGGCCAAGGAGGCCAAACTCTCTCTCTTGCTGATGATATGATCTTATACTTAGAAAACCCCAAAGACTCAACCACAAAACTCCTGGAAGTGATCAGGAAATACAGTAACATCTCAGGGTATAAAATCAATGTCAACAAATCAGTAGCCTTTGTATACCAGTAGCCTTATAACAAACTTGCATAACTCTATACAAGTGGCCTTGTAACAGTCAAGTTGAGAAACAAATTAATTTGGGAAGGGACACAATTCCCTTCACAGTAGCTTCACAGAAAATGAAATACTTAGGAATATACCTAACAAAAAAGTTGAAATATCTTTTCAAAGAGAATTATGAAACTCTAAGGAAAGAATTGCAGAATATACTAACAAATAGAGAAATATACCATGCTCTTAGCTGGGGGGAATAAACATTGTGAAAATCTCTATTCTACCCAAAGCAATCTACAGATTCAATGCAATCCCCATTAAAGTAGCAACATCATATTTTGAAGAACTGGAAAAAATAGTAATTCATTTTGTATTGAACAAGAAAAAAACCTCACATATCTAAAGCTATTCTTACTAATAAAAACAAAGCTAGAGGCATCATGCGACCAGACTTTGGGCTACATTACAAGTCCACAGCATGGTATTGGCATAAAAATAGTAACATAGAATATGGAAAAAAATAGAAAACCAAGAATTGAAACCAGTCTCTACCTGCCATCGGATCTTTGATAAACCAAACCAAAGCATACAGTAGAGGAAAGAATCTCTATGCAACAAATGGTGCTGGGAGAATTGTATAACCATGTGTAAAAGACTGAAATGACTCATACTTTTCATCACTTAAAAAAAAAAGTGACTCAAGATGGATAAAATATTTAAATCTAAGACAGAAAATGATAAAAATCTTGGAAGAAAGTGTGGGAAAACTCTTGACAATGTTAGACTGGGAAAAGATGTTATGACAAAGACTTCAGTGGCCATGGCAACAATGACAAAAATTAACAAATGGGACTTAATTAATCTGAAAAGCTTCTGCACAGCTAAGGACACAACAAATAAAGCAAAAAGGTAACCTTCAGAATGGGAAAAAATATTTGCAGAGTATGAGTCTGACAAAGAATTGACAACTAAAATCTACAGAGAACTCAAATTAATCATAAAAAAAAAAAGTAAACAATCCCATATACCACTGGGCAAGAGATATGACCAGAATCTTCTCTGAACATCCCTGATCATCAGAGAAATACAAATCAAAACCACCTTGAGTTATCACCTATACCCAGTAAGAATAGTTGTAAAGAATATTACTATAGGGTGATTTGAGGGATCACTTCTATGGTTTATCTTACAAGGGTACAAGTGAATCTTTCTAAGAGTAGAATATAAACATCTTAACACAATAACTAAAAAAATGACACAAAGTTTATGTTAACCAGCTTGATGAAAATATTTCAAATTGTATATGAAAACAGCACACTGTACCCTATGATTGCATTAATGTACACAGTTATCATTTAATAAAAAAAAGAATGTTACTATAAACATGAGACATGCTTCTCTAAAGAAGACAGATGAATGGCTAACAAACACATGAAAAAATGCTCTAGATGGCTTCTATCAGTTTAAGAAATTTCCCTTCTATACTGATTTTCTTAAGTGTTCTGATCATGAAGGGATGCTGGATATTACCAAATGCGTTTTCTGCATCAATTGAAAGAATCATATGATCTTTGTTTTTTAATTTGTTTATGTGATGAATTACATTTATAGATTTATATATTTTGAACCAACCTTGAGATCCTGGGATAAAACCCACTGTGTTGTAGTGTATAATTTGTTTAATGTGTTGCTGGATTCTGTTTGTTAAGATCTTGTTGAATATTTTCACATCTATATTCATTAGTGATGTTGGTCTATAATTTTCTAGGTCATGGAAGAAGCCCAAGTGCCCATCAATCCATGAATGCATCAATAAATTGTGGTATATGTATACCATGGAATCTTATGCAGCCAAAAAGAAAGATGGAGACTTTACCTCCTTCATGTTTACATGGATGGAGCTGGAAAATGTTCTTCTTAGCCAAGTATCTCATGAATGGAAGAAAAAGTATCCAATGTACTCAGCCCTATTACAAAACTAATTTATAGTTTTCATATGAAAGCTATAACCTAATTATAGCCTAGGAATATGGGGAAGGGGAAGGAGAGGGAAAGGGAGTGGATAGGTGGAGGGAGGGTGATTGAAGGGATCGCCTCTATGGTTTATCTCACAAGGGTATAAGTGAATCTTTCTAAAAGTAGAATATAAATGTCTTAAGACAATAAATAAGAAAATGATATGAAGGCTAAGTTAACCAGTTTGGTGAAAATATTTCAAATTGTATGTGAAATTACCATACTGTACCCCATGATTGCATTAATGTACACAGCTATGATTTAATAAAAAAAGAAAAAGAAATGCTCATTGTCCTAATCATCAGAGAAATGCAAATCAAAACCACCATGAGATATCACCTAACCCCAGTGAAAATGGCCCACATCACAAAGTCTCAAAGATGCAGATGCTGGCATGGATGTGGAAGGAAGGAAACACTTTTACCCTGCTAGTAGGATGGTGGGACTGCAAACTAATATAAGCTTTTTGGAAGGAAGTATGGAGAATCCTCAAAGAACTCAAATTAGACCTCCCATTTGATCCTGCAATCCCATCACTGGGCAACTGAATACCCAGAAGAAAAAAAGATCATTTCATCATAAGGACATTTGCATTAGATTGTTTATCACAGCTCAATTTACAATTGCCAAAATGTGGAAACAACCTAAATGCCCACTAACCCAGGAATGGATTAACAAGCTGTGGTATATGTATACCATGGAAACTATTTATCCAATAAAAAGATGAAAACCTAACATCTTTTGTATTAACCTGGATGGAGGAGGAGCGCATTCTTCTTAGTAAAGCATCACAAGAATGGAGAAGCATGAATCCAATGTACTCAATTCTAATATGAAGGCGATAGATGATCTAACACATGGTGGGGGTTAGGGAAATGAGGGATTGGGCAGAAGGAAGGAGGGAAGCAGATGGGGGTCATGGTGTGTGGCACACCTCTTGGGGGCAGGACACAATTATAAGAGGTACTTTAACTAATAAATGCAATCAGTGTAACTTAATTCTTTGTACCTTCAGTGAATCTCAAACAATAAAACAAAAGAAATATGTTTTTATCATTAAGTTTAGCGTTCACAAATATGAATAAAACAAAATTAATTAATGTTCCTGTGTCTAAATTGTAAAAGAAAACACGTTGGAAAGACTCCCAAGTCAGGATGAAGAAGGACATTACTTCATCATAAACGTTACAAAATTACCCTAAAATACAAGCCACTTCATGCTAAGACTCATTTGGTATCTAATTTGAGATATTAATGCAAAACCCTGAAAAAGAATAAAATAGTTCAGTCATCCTTTTGTAGGCTTATTTTCCCCAATTAATATTTCTTAGGAAAAGTTATAATGCTAAAAAAGTATTATAGAATGGTAGAAAGCAATAGTGCTGACCATAATTTTTTTCTGTTATTATTTTTCTCTTATTGTTTCTGCTATTATTTTACAATTTCTTTTTTCTTTATTCATTTCTTTATGTATTTATCTTTTTTTAGAGATGGGTCTTACTTTGTTCCCAGCCTGGAGAGCAGTATCTTTTCACAGGCAAGACTATGGTACACTACAGCCTCAAATTCAAGGACTGAAGCAGTCCTCTTGTCTCAGCCTCCCCAGGAGCTAGGGCTATGGTGTTTCATAGTTTCTATTCCTCGCTAGATACACAATCATGAAACCATAACATCCTGAAAAAATTTTGGTTTTCACTGTTTCTGATCAAATTTGAACAATTCCTACAACATCACAACTCATAATAATCTTAGTTGATACAGTTGACTAGCAGTATCTTTTGCAGAGCTTATTAATGGATTTGACGGAGGCAAAAGAGACCCCCGTTGTTCACCAATATTCCCTAAGTGCAAACAAGTTACTTCCTCATAAGTGGGAGCAAAGACTAAGATGAAAGCAGTAGGAAAATTTCTATAGTGTTGGGCTATTTGGTGGTTTTTGTAGAATAATAAAAAATGAAATCGTTGTTTAAAAGTTAGACATTAGAAAATTGGCCCAAAAAGTTATTTCCACAGAATTTATACACATAGAAAGTGACTAGTCATATTTTCCCTAAACATTAAGCAATTTAAGGCAAACAGCTTGTGTGAAAATAAATATCAGGTTACACTCTCCCACACTAATTACACCGAGAAGCGTGGGATTTAAAAGATACAATTTTTGATTTTAGGTCACTTCTTCTGGGGATAGATGACTTTGTCTGATGTTACCTGGTGACAGTGAATTGATAGTTTTCAAATATTGCATTCGAATGATCTCCAGGAGTTATAAACAAGGTCAGCAAGTCAATATAGTTTCCTTTTCCATTTTAAATCATTAGGAAATAATTTAGATGTCTGGTATATTTATTGCCAATTATTTCAAAATACTATGTGATGATAATAAGGAATCCAGAGTATATATTGGTGCTGGATGATTATTGTCAGAGAGCAATAAAGCAAAACCAATAGGTTCATTATCGTATTCACTGGTAGGACTAAGAAGGTAGGGGGCCCAGAGGACTCAGAAAAGAAAATATGAGATGAACAGATTCCTGCTCTGCCAGTGACTTTTACTATGAAAATTCATTAAGTACACAGGATAAACTTTATAAAAATCTCTATGATTTTGTACATGTTAAATGTTGGCACACCAATCTGCCTCCTCCAAATTAATCATCACCCTGACAACACTCCCTTTAACCTGGTTAATTTCTCTGGTGACCTTATTTCCATTCAAAGCAGAAGACCTTGTTAGTTCACAGAGGTTGTTCAGTACAACAGTAGATAATTCAATATACAGCATCAAAATAAATAAGCTTCAGTAACATGTTTTATGAACAAAGTAATTAAAACATAAAATCCAGACTCTGATCTTATCGTCTCAGGTTGAAGTGGATCATTACCAAATGAAACCAATTTTAACTTTACTTATATCTGAACAGCGATCCAAGTGAGTCACAAGGCGGGGGAAGACGCATATTTGAATTAATAGGAGAAATTATTACAACCCAGGTAAAAGAATATTAACCTCACCCCATTCCCTGTTGTAAAAATGTTCTCCCACTAAAAGATTTAGAGGCCATTAAAAAGACAAAGCACATTTAAGAAGAATACAGACTGAGCCGGAATAGTACCTGTACTGCCCAGATACGCACAATAATGTTTATTTAGCATAATAAATTTAAAAGAAAAAAAATAATGAAATATAGTCTATTAACTTTTTTTTTTAAGTAGGAGAAGAAAAAAATATGCTTGCAGGAGAAATGAAAATATTTTCTAGCATGCTGGCTGAGGTAAAATAAATCATCAGCCCATCTTACACCACTAAGGTACCATGGCCTCTCCTGGGACACCCACGCTACCAGCAGGAGGGCAGGACCCGCTCACAGGGAGGAAACTGAGCATGTGCCCAGATGCTGCACTGGGCTCTGGCCCAGACACAGGGAAGACAGAGCAGGCCAAGGATTCAGGTAGAGCTGCCAGAATCCAACTCTCCTGTTCAAAATAAAGAAGGCAACCTTTGGGGGGAGGAGTATGGTAGACACTTTAATTTCATTTGAAATTCAAACTATACATCTGACTTGGGAAATGGAAGAAAGAGCCAGGGTCTGACTGATGTGGTCGAAACTGAAATAGTATTTAATCTGCAGCTAAAGAAATGCAACTATCTTGCTTTCAGGTTGATAACTCTGCATGGAACCAGGAATATATTCTAGAAAAGCATTCATTGAAAGATAATTTATAGCAGTCATGTCACTCTCGGTGGCCTCAGCAGGACTGGTCTCTATGTGATATGTGATATAATGCATGTTTTGAACAGTGAGAAAAGTGGCTATTTAAATACGCAGATTCTTTTCACATAAGTAACCTCAGTTTCAGTTTGCTACCCAAGCTCATTTTTAAGAGATAAATGAAAGAAAAATTAAACAACTCCAAGTGATCACAATAATTTCATATTCTAAAAATGTATCTCATAATTTAAAAATACATGCAGAAGATATGAATGTGATCAGAATAATAGGACAGACTCTGTGAAATAAAGGTGGGATATTTGTAAGACATACTTGGCTATTTGTGGGACAGAATTTGCTGAATTGATCATTTATGTAATTGTCTTACATTCCAAAGTGATAAAAAAATACTGCCCTTTCTCAAAGATCAAGGTTATGCCCTTTATGCCCAGCCTTGTATATATAATATTTAAGTTGAATAAATAGGTTTATGTTATATCATCTGCCATGGGACTTTAGATAATTTCAAAACAAAATGATCAAGTATTTATTGGACATTCTCTATTTGTTTTCAAAGCCCACAATGAATAACTATGACCTTGGGAATCCTCAATAAATATTTATTAAATGAATAAAGGGGGAAAAAAGACATCTGTTGAATGCTGTGCTGTAGCTCAAATCATAGACTATTTTGCATTCACGAAGGGTTTATAATAAGAATTCATCATCAAATCACATTATTAAGCACCCAGGTGTGCAAGGCAGTGGGTCGGGCACTGCGTAGAGCATAATGAAATCAGTTTCAAATCATTTCAGGGCTGTCCTAAAACGAAAATTTATAATTTTAAGTAACTTTTGCAGAAATAAAATTCTTCTAGTCCAGTAGGAATATTCCTTAAAGAAGTAACACATGTACTATTGAGAAAATAAAACTTGCAACCTTGAGCTACATACTTTTAAAATACACATACTGGTAGAAGTCCACCCAGGGAGAACTTTATAACAGAAGACTCACGACAAACACAAAGTCAATCATAGACTGTCTTTGGCAGCTGCTGTGTTCATTTCCTTATTAAAGCTCAGTCAGAATGGGTGGCAAAAGCTCATATTTCATTCTACATGCCCATGCTTCCTCCTCCCACCTGGTATCTCCAAACCCAGCAACTACAAAGTACTCATATGTCTCAAAGTCAAGAATTTCCAACATCAATTGTGGAAAGCAGTAAAAGGGGCCACATACCGTCACACTACTCTTTCCTCCCGGTGATTTTGACTCTCATCCCATTGAGCAGTGGTGTCTCTATCCTTCACCTTGAATCCGAGCCTTCTTATAACTACAGAGTAACCACTATGGAAGTGAGACTGTGACTTCTGAGGGTAGCACAGCTTCTTCCTGGCCCTCTTGGGGTGCTCACACTTGAAGCCAAGCCAGCAGGCTGTGAGGGAGTGCTGGCAGAGAATTCAGATGCTCACAGGGAATGGCTCCTGCACGATTTGTTTATGCTATTGCCAGTTTGTTAGGCAGAAATCAATATGCTAACCATCAAGTTGATAGATACGGTGTGTGTATATAATTTTTCTTTTGTTGGAGGATAAGGGTGTTGCTATTCATTATCACAGGGACACAGGAGAAGTGTTCACATAGGGCTTGGAAAGAGGGAGAAATGGATAAGTGATTAGAACACAGGAAACGTCTCCTGAATTTCCATTAATGATTTTAAATCCAATGTTCTTTCCACTTTTTACTGAGAGTTGATTGCTATTTTCAGAATGTTGTATATTCTAAGAATATTATACTGATGAAAAATTTTGATTTGATATAAAATTCAAATAGTTCACACAGAGTAAGGGTAAAATGAACAGGCTTGAAATACACCTGATCTAAACTGGAGTTTTAGTTCTTCCCTAAAAGTTACTGTGAAAAATTGTAGGTGAATTAATTTCACCAAATTTTATTTATTTGTCTATAAAATGGACATGAAGATTAAATGAGTGGTGAGCCGAGGACCTAAGTCAAACTTATTAAATGGAAACCACAATTGTGTTGGGGGAGATTATCCAGTACTCTGTATTATTTTACTAGTATATTGGTAGTGTTGCTGTTGGAATGTTACTTAGCTAGTATATTAATGAAATAAACTTGAAACTTAAGACTAAACTAAGAAATGTGAATTTCATATGTAAGAAAAGAGAAAGTGTATAATATTTTAACATAAGAAGGTGTCACTACTCCAAATTTCCAAATTTAATTTTATACTTGCGTTGATAGGAAAAGTCAGAGGCCCATACCATTGCTACAGACAATGATCTCTCCATCTTCACCAATATGGGAACCATTTCCAAAGACTTCACTAAAATTCTAGGTAGAATCCTTTAGACAGTTCAAATGCCATCAATACCTTGTTAAAGAAATTTTATCTCCAGAAACTCCTTCATGAAGAGAAATCAAAGAAAGGAAAATTTATATAAGCACAGAAGTAGAAGAAAATGGCTTCATTTGTCTGCTGCAAAACAGATTCCTAATGTATCAGTTACAAAGCACTTAAATGTCTTAAAAAGACATTATTATTCAGAAGAGAATGTTACGCAGTGACACTAAGAAAATGCAAAACAAAGGTTTAATGTCTTATAAAATGGGCTTTTCCTTCTACACTTGAAAGTTTTACTCTTATTTTTAAAAAAATGCTGGATCCATGGAGGATAATGGCCAGCAGGATTTAATTAAAACAAAGAAGCAGACCAAATGCACGATCCCTGTATCCGCATTAGTTTTCAACCTTCAGGGACTCTCACTTTTATTCCACTTGAGTTTGGCTTCTTAATTTCACTCGCTTTCTCATAGGAGAAGTTAAATGTCTCTTAAAATATTCCACCATCTTTACTATTATTCAAAATACTGGATTCTTCCATATGCCAGGGCCTGCACAGCACACCCGGAGCCACAGGGAGGCGCTACTCCGCGCGTTCTTTATTAATGCTGCGGGCACCCCCAGGGAAAAACAAGACAGCGCGCTGATGATTGCAGCTCCTTGGCGTCTCTCTTGCAGGATCTACTGAATGTTACTCAACATCATGGATTGTTTCATGTGATTTCATGTGAGGGGTAGGGCTAAAGGGGATGTGAGCAGCACCAGGCCTGAGGAGTGTAACTGGATAGGGAAGGGGAAAGGCTGCTGTTTGCATGCATTACTTCCAAACAGCTACATTAGGACTTGCCTTGCTGCTAACAATGGTGATACTTCGCTGTTAAGGAAGAATAACCATAGAGTTCCTTTCTTGAAGATACGACACCAGGAAAAGAACAACAGAAACAAAAGAATGATTCTTTTCATTGTTCTTACCACTTTTTCCTCTGTGTAATATATTCTTATGGTAAAAACATGAGAATGTGTATGATCCTCCCATACAGACATCTGTACTGCCCCCCTCTGAAGTACGTATGCCGATGTCCTATGTGGACATATAACACAAAGCTAATCACACTCCACGCTCTCTTATATCCTACTTCTTAAATATAATAACAATTTATACTTCTAGATACTGTCATTGTTTAAGACGTTCTACCACGTTATTTTTAATACTGGCGTAATACTTACTTGAATGGAATGTATGTATTTTTTTTTTTTAATGAGTTTGGTTCACCAATGTTTTTACTGTTCCCTGGTGATGCTGAAGCTGATTTAAGCCTCTGCAGAAATGCTTGAAAGAATTTCCAGTCCTGGCCTCTGAATACTTGGGTCAAGAGTCCTGATCAGTCCATCAGACATAGGTATTGTTTCTGCCCATGTCCACCTGTTACACAAGTACAATGGAAGATGCATTAACTTCCAGTATTCGCAATTTTCCAAACTAAATTTGTACACAGTTTTACTCACCCCCCATGATGCCTGCAGACAGTTGACCTTTTTCTTTTGCCTACAATTGATCCATCCTCCTTTCACTTCTCATGTTGCTCAAGGATCAAAGTTATATTTTTCCTACTATATAGCAGATGACCTCAATATTTTCTCTTTATTTCCCTGTGATTAGGAGGTTCTTCTGAGGGCTCTCTGAGGGCGCCTGGTTACAATGAGTTTTTCTGTACAACATCACCAAACAGTGCAGAGTGATGTGATGCACTTTCCCTGCTCAAAGTGACATGAAACTGGGGTTTTCCATCCTCTTTCTCTAGATACTAGCAGTGAGTGGCTGCTAGAGTCTTGCTGAGGATATACTGTTCACCTAAACACCGTGCACGCTCTGTATTCTTCATAACCATGCTCTTTTCTAGATTAAATTTATGGATGTAAACCTGAACAGCTTTGTCCTTACCACAGTTAGATGCTGAGAATGGGTCCCATATCAAGACCAGCCCCTGAAAGATGGTCACTCCCTTTTTCCACCAATTGGGTTTTGACCCAAGCATATTCCTTTTTCAATGGATTATTTTTATGAAGTAACAAATAACTGTAAGGCCAAACACACTCAAATTATTACGTTTTATTTTAGATTTTAATTAAAATTATGGAGGGTGTCACCAAAGTCACCCGTTAAGTCACCACACATAGGGAAAATGGAAAATTGTAGCTAAAAGTTAAAATAAAAAATAAAAGCCTTTATTTACAAAACATTCGATACAAAATTTTATAAAATATTTACAAAAATAAAATATTCTCTCATGTCTTTGTGAATTTTTGTAATATGTGTTGTGATGTGACTCCTGTGGTCAAGCTCATTAGCACATTCATGTCCTATATCTGTCATTTTTGTGTCTGATGGGGACATGTAAGATCTATTCTCTCATTAAATTCCAGGTACATAACACAGTATTAATAACTATAGTCACCAAACCATTCAATATATCTCTAGAATTTCTTTATCCTAGTAAGTGAAATTCTGTACCCTATGCTATTGATTTCCCCATATACCTCTTCCCACACCCTAGAGTAACCAAAATAATATTCTCTGCTTCTATGAGAAACCTTTTTAAGAGCCCATATATGAGTAAGAGCATACTGAATGGTCCTGGCCTATTTCAATTCAGGCAGCATCCTCCAAGTTCATCCATGTTGTCACAAATGGTATGTTTTTCCTATTTTTGAAATCTGAGTAATATTTTATTAAGATGTATGTACACACACACACACACACACACACACACACACCATTTCTTTTCCATGCTGCAGTGAGCCTGAGAGTACAGATGTCTCTTCCAGATACTGTTTTTATTTCCCTTAGATGTATGCCCAGAATGAGAGTGCTGGGTTTTATGATAGCTCTATTTTTAATTATTTAAGGATTCTTCAATCCATTTCCCATAATCACTGGACCAACTTAGATTCCCATCAGCGGTGGACGTTGGCTCCCTTTCCTCCATGTCTTCACCAACACGTTACCTTTTCTGTGGTAGACATTCTAACAGGTATAAAGTGAGATCTCCTGGAGGTTTTGATTTGTATGTTGTATTCCCCTGATGATTAGTGATTCTGAAAACCTTTTCAGATAGCTATTGGTCATCCGTATGCCTTCTTTGGGAAAGAAAAAAAGGCTGCTCTGATCTTTTGCCCATTTTAGAATTGTTGAGTTATATAGGTTCCTTATATATTTTTGATATAAATTTCTTACCAAATATATTATTTTAATTATTTTCTCCTAATCCATAAGTTGCCTTTTCATTTTGTTAATTATTTCTTTTGCTATATTGAATTTTTTTTTTTAGTTTGATGTAACCCTATTGGTTTATTTTTGTTTTTGTTGCCTGTGCTTGTTGGGTCATATCCAAAAACTCATCACCAACACCACTGTCAAGGAGCTGTTTCCTTACGGTTTCTTCTGAGAGCTTTACAGCTTCAGGGCCATGGTTTTCAATGCTTTTTGAGCTGGTTTTTGTGTGTAGTGTAAGATAAGAGTTCGATTTCATTCTTTTACATGTGAATGAATATGTGGTTTTACCAGCACAATCTATTGATGAGACTATCATTTTCCCATCACATATTTTTAGGAATCTGGTAGAAAATCAGTGTGGATTTATTTCTCAGCTCCCTAATTTGTTCCGCTGGCCCATGTGTCTGTTTTTATGCCAGTATCACCATGTTTTGATTACTAGGACTTTGTAATGTAGTCAAAGTAGTCAATGTGGTCATATTAGGGGTAAACACACTGAGTTTAAAATACAGATTATGACAACCTATGTGCTATAAACCTCAAAGGCTTATTATGCATGTCAAATTCCATCTCTCTCTCTCCCAATACAACTCAAGCAATTTTTAGTTTACGAACCTTTTCTTTCTAGTCTCTGTGTTCTCAGGATATTACATAATACTAAACATATGCTAATAGTAAAAATACTCTGTTGAATTTAAGAGTAAACCCTTAAGTTCCCATTCAAATGAGGGGAGATGACCCTCATATTTAAACTTATTCATGCAAGTTGTTCTAAAGATAGAATAAATAACAAAAGTTAAGTTTATATATCAGAGTTGTAAAGAAGTAAATTATTTAAAGTCTTGGAAAACTCTTTTTGGAGTTATTAAGAATGAGTACTTTTGAGTCTGTAGGCTAAAAAAGGGATCTTGATATAGATTTATCTCTTTAATTTTGATGAAACTGTTTATCTAACATACTCGTAGTACTCTTAGATTATTTAAAATATCCTTGGATGTTTGCCCCATTGATGATTCAGTTTGTAAATGATATCATTTTAGTGGTAATGCCCAAAGTTATGGTGTCAGAGGAAGAAAACATGTATGTTTATTTATTTAATACATTGATTCAGAGATATCTTCCAAAGCACTTATTTAGCCAAACTTGCTGTGATGCAATCAGCACTTTGCTAAGACAAAAATGAAATGAAAATGAGAGATTTTACTGAAAATCTGCTCTCAGATGGCAAATGTTCAAAAAAATATTTTTTCCAGCCAGTACAGTTTGAAGTTTTCATGTTCTTTTGATTTTCCCAGAGTTTTCCATAACTTTCTAACTGAGCCTGAAAGATAGAATGCATCCACTTGGAACCATTATAGATGAGAGAAACCAGCACTTACAAGAAAGGCAATTGGGCTTGCTTTTTCCCCCTAAATTCCTCAAAAAGAGCGAAGCAATCTTGGGCACATGATGTTCTAACATCTTTTCTTTCTTTCTTTGTTTTTTCCTAGGGAGAAGCCAAAGGAATGCCAAAGTCAATGCTACTTCTCATCCATGCATGGGGGCCAGTTTGCACACTGATTCTTGGGGCAACTAATTAAAATGTGAGCTCTGCAAGAATAAGGCATTCAGATTTGTGCTGATTGAATGAACTTCAGGAGCAGGGCAAGGAATCTGTCATTAGCATAATGGAGAATAGCAATTAGATTCCATTAATCCCTTAAAGACTGCTTGCCCTTTGAAATTACTTAATTCTTTTATCCCTCCTTATCTCATCAGTGAAGTTATCATTGCCCATATATTTTAGTGAAAGTAAATAAGATAACATTTATTAAGTCTTGAACACATAACTTCTACAACTTATTAAGAATGCGATATATATTAGTTACTAATGTTTCACTGTTATCTCCAAGTATGAAAGATGTCTCCCATCTATGACAGGGTCTAAGCAATGTAGGTTATATTAAATTAGGGAATAAACATGTTTGTTCTAGCAACTCTAGCACTAACAAATGTATCTCAGGAGGCATAAAAACCATAACTGTGGGGAATATTTGTATGCAATATTTGGGAAATGAGACATTTCAGGAATTTAAGGTGGATCTACCACATTAGACAATAGGTTCTCCTTGACAAATAGTAAGAAGGGAGTTTTGATTTTCCTGGTGTCAGAGTGCAGTTCCTTCCCCCAAAGATAACCATACAAAGGATTGGAATTGAGAATAACAAAAGCCACTTCCAAATTAATGAAATATTTTTAAGTATTATGAATACAAAATACTTATATTCTTTTTCACTAAATGAAAATACTCTGAAACTCTAAAGCACTATGCCAGAGTAAACTCAAATGTATTTATTTACATCAGTGGAGAAGGTGTAAACCCAAAGCCCACTAAGAACTGGACACAGGAGCAGAATAATCTCTATAGGCTTCAGCAGAAACACTGTCACGGAATTCTAAGACCAAATGGGGTGAGGACCCTTTAACAACTTGCAGAAATATAGGGTGGGATGGAAGGCAAGTCAGAGCTGATGGAGATTTTAGTGAGGAACACAGTGAAATCTCAAGGATATATTGTGAAGTTTCAAAACAGTTTGTTTAGAAATAGAAGCACCAGAAAAATTGGTTGCTAGTTTGGAAAGGTGAATTATACGTGGTCCTCACGTAGAAGGGAGCTTCCTGCCAGGGTAAAAAAATAATTGTATCCTTTGTGCAATCACAAATGTGCTTATTCACTCAACAAATATTTATGGAGCACCTAACTCATGACCAGCGTGGGCTGCCATGGAAAGAATCAAACAAAAAGTCTTACTTGGAGGGAGTTTATGTTCCACCGCAGGAGACAGACAATGATTAAATAAGCAAACTCGGACATAATGTGCAGGATGGTTACAAGTGCTTTGTTTAAAAATAAGGCTAAGAGCTGAGTCAATATTTTAGAGAGGATTTTCAGGAAAGACTATTCTGCTGAAGTACTTTGAACAGACACTTAAAAGAAATAAGTTAACCTACAACGAGAGAATGGACGGAAGGATCTGTTGATGACTCCTGAACTGAGGATAGGAGGCAACTGTGATGATTAATTAATTTGTGTGTCCACTTCAGTGGTCTGCGGGGGCTCAGTTTTCACATTGCTTTTGAGGGTGTCTGCCAGTGTTTTTCTATGAGACAAGCATTTGTATTGGTAGATCCAGTGAAGGAGACTGCCCTCCCCAGTGTGGGTGGCCATCAGCCAATCCCTTGAGGACTTGAATTTTTAACAAGCAGAAGAGGTAGAGGGCATTTCGTCCCTTCCTACCTGCCTGCTAAGATGGGGCATCAGTCTTCTTCTGCCCTGGGACTTAGATTTATACCACTTAGTTCCCCTGGTTCTCAGGCCTGTAGACTCCAACTGGAACTCCTGGATTCCCAGGTTTCAGCCAGTGGACTTCTCAGCCTCCAAAACTGCATAAGCCAATGCCTCATAATATTACAAATTCATGGATAGATAGATAGATAGAATGATAGATGGATGGATGGATAGATAGTTAGATAGAAAAATCTCCTATTGGTTCTGTTTCTCTGGAAAGTCCTGGTTTATTTAGTGACAATGTTTTGCTTAAACAGTGGCATCCAAGATAACAGCTACATGAATGATAAAATAAAATTGTAAAAACCAAATGAGATATGCTCTAGGTGTTGCTCCACCGTTTATTTCTAACCCCTGATTAGATTCCTATTTAACCTATTCTTGTATGTACATACATAACCTCTTCATGTAAACTGACTTATACATATAAATTTTCATTTGAATACAATTTTAAATTCAAATTTATCTTTATAATGCAACCCATTTTCTGAGAATTAAAAATCATGCTTAAATAGTTACTGGCCCTGAAAATGTGATTTATTCATTTATTGATTTTGAGACAGAATCTCACTCTACTGTCCAGGCTAAAGTGCCATGGTGTCAGCCTAGCTCACTGCAACTGCAAAGTCCTGGGTTTAGGACAGCAGTTCTCAACGTGTGGGTCATGACCCCTTTACAACAATGAAAATACATCCTGTATATCAGGTATTTACATTATGATTCATAACAGTAGCAAAATTACAGTTATGAAGTAGCAATGAAAATAACTTTATGATTGGGGGTCACCACAACATGAGGAACTGTATTAAAGGGTTGTGACATTAGGAGGTATTAGGAAGGTTGAGAACCACTGGTTTAGGCAATCTGCCTCAGCCTCCCAGGTAGCTGGGACTACCAGTATCCGCCCACCAGAATGCCTGATTGATTTTTCTACTTTTAGTAGAGATAGAGTCTCACTCTTGCTCAGGCTGTTCTCAAACTCCTGAGCTCAAAGGATCCTCCTGCCTTGGTCTCCCAGAGTACTAGGATTACAGCTGTGAGCCACTGTGCCTGACTGCCACCAGCTATTTTTAATTGGACCCTGAAACATTTGATTAATATTTTATGGGACTTGCATGGAAGACTAATCTCAATTATTGATTGTTTTAAATAAGAAAGGAATACATTACACTCACTAAAGAGAATTTTGACATAAATAATTTTTTAACTTCAATGGCAAAATTCAAATAGACATGTGCCAAGCAGAAATGTTGTAACATTGTCTTGTGGGGTCTATAATATAATATATGTCAAATATAACACAAAAAGCAGGAGAGGATACATTTACTTTCAAAAATACTTTTTAAAACTCCTACATTGTTTGTAAATGGGAAAATACTAACTTTAAGAAAAATACGGGGCTAAGTTAGAAGTATATAATTTTCTCACTAGAGCAAGACATAAAACAATAATGCAAAGAGGTGTGATGCATATCTGGTTGCTCAGTTATAACAGAATGCTGACAGATGTTCAAATTTTAAAGGCAAGAAAAGAGGAGGTAAGCCTAGAAAAAAATAGAGGGACAAAGAGAAAGCAAATAATAAAATAGTAATATTAAACCAAATTATTTCAATAGTTACACTTAATATTAATGGATCACAAAACAGAGATTTTCAGAATGGATGGAAATGTAATGGCCAATTACATACTGGCTACAAGTGATTCATTTCAAATATAAAGATACTGATAGGTTAAAAGATAATGGACAGGGAGTAGGTATTATGCAATCATTAAGTATAAAAAGGTTGGCATGACTATATCAATAACATAAAGAACACTACTACATTGAAAAGGATATTAGCAGAGAAAAAGACATTTTACAATGATAAAAGAGAAAATTCATCAAAAAGACATAACAATCAGAAATGTGCTTCCAAGAACAATAGGGTACTTCCAAATACATGGAGTAAGAATTAATACCATTAAAAGAAGGTGCTGATATTTCCACAGCTACTGGAAAGGGTAGCACCCCTCTCTTAGTGTTTGAAAGAAAAGCTAGACAAAAAGCTTTAATATAAAAAGGCTATTAAACTAAGCAACACCACCAACCACCTATACCTGAGTGATATTTATGGGATGCTGTATCCCCCAAAAGTAGAATACATATTCTTTTCACATTTTAATGATCTGTAAGAATAAAAAATAATAACAGGATTGAAATAGTGAAAAGTATGTTCTCAGAGCAAAAACACTGAAAATATTTAGAAAGTGTAAATATTTGGATAGATACGTGGAATTTATTTGGAAATACTGAAATATTTATATTCTAGTCTATAGGAAATTCAAAAACATATTTACAAATTCAAATATTTAAAAATTCAAAAATACACTTCTAAACAATCCATTATTCTGAGGAGATACATACATATAGTAAAGTTGATTAAAATGTTGTAAATGGAACAAAAGCAAATACAACATATTGAAATTTATTTAATTCATCAAAAGCTATGATTAGTAGGAAATTAGCAAGGAAAGTAGCACTTTACAATCTTGTAGTAACATAGTAAATGGGAATAAATGAATTATACATTCCATCTTAAGAAACTAGAAAGGAGAGCAAAGGAAACCCAAACTAAGTAGAACAAAAAATGTAATAGTAATGAACAATGATGAATAAAATTAGAAACAGACAGATTTAAAAAGAGAAAACAGATTCTTTCAAAGGATACAAGTTCAGAGAGAATTTTAAATATTAGAATGTAAAATAGACATGAAAAGGATAATAATTAACAACTTTATGACAACAAATTGGGCAACCTAGAGAAATGGACAAATGTGTTTAAAATCACAACTTACTGGGTAGCACCTACAGCTCAAAGGGTAGGGCAGTGGCCTCATATACTGGAGGTGGGGGGTTCAAACCCAGCCCCCGGCAAAAAATAAAAAATTAAAAAAAAAATCACAACTTACCCACCAGAGTTGGAATAATTAGAAATAATAATAATAATAATAATAATAATAATAATAATGATATATATATACCATGTTTCCCCAAAAATAAGACCAACCCCCCAAATAAGCCCTAGCACGGCTTATGTATTTGTTAAATATAAGCCCTATCTTGATGATAAGACCTAGTAACGCCATGCATTTCATCACAGAGAGGAAGACATCCCCTGAAAATAAGCCCTAGTGTGTCTTCTTGAGAAAAAATAAATATAAGACAGTGTATTATTTTCAGGGAAACATGGTATATATATATATATGAAGAATTAGAATATATGTATATTTTTTTTCTTTGAGATAGAGTCTCAGGCTGTTGCCCTGTGTAGAGTGCTGTGACATCCCAGCTCACAGCAACCTCAAACTCTTGGGCTTAAGCAATTCTCTTGCCTCAGTCTCCCAAGAAGCTGGGAGTACAGGTGCCTGCAATAATGCCCAGCTAGTTTTTAAGACTTTTTAAAAGTCTTCCTACAAATAAAACCCCAGGCCATATAGTTTCAGTTGTCAACCTGCTAAGGAAGAAATAAGACCAATTTTATAAGGTCCATATAAATTTAATACTGGCAATTCTATAAAATAATAAATTATATACCAGCTACAGGCCAATATCCCTTATGAAATTCACATAAAAACACCATACAGTTTTAATTCATGAAAAGGAGTAACATTTGAAAATCATATTACATCATTCTCCCATGTGAAATATCTCAAGAATGGAAAAACAAGCACCACATGTACTCACTATTAAATGAACCAGTGAGCACACAGGTGCACAGAGGGCAGTAGATTACAGTGGAAATTAACCAGGATGGAGGAAAGAGGAAGGAACCGGCAAAAACCTACTCAATGGGTAATGTAAACACTATTTGGGTGATGGGCAGACCTTTAACCAGGACTCAAGCATTACAAAGGTGATCCACTATCCTAAACATTTGTATCCCCTTAATATTTTGAAAATTTACAAAAGTATATTACATCATGACCTAATGTGTAATTTCAAAGAATTCAAGGTTTTCACATTCAAAAGCCAGCCTTGACCATGAGCATGCCGTATTCTGTATGAATGTTATATTTCCATGGGTGACCCCCCACCACCCTGACTTCTCAATACACATCACCCTAATTTCTAATATCTACTTCACTCAATTTGGTGTATATTTTTGTCATTTTCTGAAACTTGTTATCATCTGAAACTATTTGAGATTTGTAATTTTTAAGATCAGCAGCCGATATTTCCATTTACTTTTTCTAAACATCTGTCACACTCAGTTTCTGTATATTCCAAATTCTGTCATTTCAATAACTCTATTGAGGATAATCTAAATTATCTTTCATCTATGTTCATGTCATTTGGCTATATTCCCATTCTAGATAAGTCACTAATCGACTATGCAGCTAACATTTTTGTATAATAAGAATAAAGAAATCACACAACTCAAATAACTGCTAATTAACAAATTCATAGTTCTTACCCATAGCAGGACCCTCAACACCAGTCAACACACTTAATGGCATACAAACCAAAACAATTGACATTCTACTTAAAAAAAGGAAAAAAAAAATATATATATATCACCAGATTATAATTTCCTTGATTTTCTATCAGCAGATATAAGAAAGAAAATAGCCTATGAAAAGCATCAGCCTTGGCTCGGCACCTATAGCTCAGCGACTAGGGCACCAACCAGCCACATACACCGGAGCTGGTGGGTTCAAATCCAGCACAGCCCTGCCAAATAATAATGACAATGGTGGGCACCTGTAGTCCCAGCTACTCGGCAGGCTGAGGCAGGAGAATGGCTTAAGCCCAAGAGTTTGAGGTTGCTGTGAGCTGTGACTCTACGGCATTCTACCAGTGGCAACAAAGAAAGACTGTCCCAAAAATTAAAAAAAAAAAAGAATAGAAAAAAGAAAAGCATCAGCCCCCATCCTTTCCTCCCAAATCCATGTCAGTGAAGTAAGATTTTGTTCATCTACTACAAGAAGCCAACTCTGCCATGTGTGTTCTGTTTTCCCATACCCTGCCTTCACATTATAAAAATGTTTACTAGTCTCATTTTGGGGGAAAAAATATACTTCCATGGATCCCAACCACTTCCCCAGGTACTTCTCCCATTTTCAACTTTTTTCAGGAGTCACTGATAGTGGCTGCTGTTTCCACTTTGTCACCCTTCATTTAGTTGTCAAGAATCTTCATTATGCCTCTCCTCCCTGGCCACTTTGCTGAAGTAGCTGTGAGCATAAAATAAAAATACCATGACAATGAAATGAATGGGTACTCTTCAAGCCCCATGATTGCATGTCCTTTGCTCATTTGTCAGTATTAACTACTTTCCTTGTATTGAAGTGGATCACTTTTTCCGTTTCTTCCACTCTTTAGCTATTTATTTCTCTTTTTTATTTGGCAATAAAACTTGATGGTCATCAGGAATTGGCCGTGGGCTATTTTCTCTTTATATATATTTTCTATTCCTGCTACTTCATATTAATCTTCATGTCTTCAATTTTTATCCCCCAAAGATAGCTTCCTTATTTATTTCTCCCTCTAAAACTACTCATAAATCCACCTGTCTACCCTGAATTTCCACACAGATACCTCAAAAGGAAAACATCCCAAGTCAACCTAACGTTCTTTCTTCTACTGTAATATATTTTTGTTGTACACCTAAAAAACAGTCAACTCTGTTTAGAGAATAAAAAGAAAATAGGATGTACAAACTCACAAGCTAGATATAGAGAATAAATAAGTGTGAGTAGTCTTTGCAGTTTAGGAAAACCCATAAGATGTGTGAATCAGAGATATAAGCAAGCAAATACGTATCTTAGGAGATGTAGGCTGAATTTATAAAATACATAGGCCATAAAAGTTGTGAGATATACAAAAATCAAGAAACATAAATCCATGCAGATGGGAATAAATGAAGCCCTTCCAGCAATGTAGATAAAGCCAAGCAAGTTGAAACGCAGGGATGAATCAGAAGGGACGCTGTTGACTGTGTCCCTTAGAAGTGAAATAATGGACCATAACACAGTCTCAAAACTTTTTAATGATTCAGGTATTTTAACTATGAATAGAAAGTTAGTAATATGTAAAATGTGTTTAAAGAAGGATAGGATTAATGGAACGTATGATTTAAAAGGTAGATGGGCCAAACGAGAGTATTACCTATAGACAGAAAGGATAGAAAGACCAAATTATGAGTTCTGGATCATAACACCTTCAGAGAAGCATCTGTGTGTCAACCCAAACTCAGCCACTATTTTGTAACATGATAGTCTTATTTTTGTTCTCTACTGTAGAAGAAACTCAAATCATAGCAATGTACATTAATACTATCATGGGGTACAGTGTACTGTTTCTGAAAATACTTTGAAATACTTTCCTCCAACTGGTTAACATAGCCTTCATGTCTTTTTCTTAGTTATTGTGTTAAGACTTTTATATTCTACAATTAGAGAGATTCACATGTACCCTTATAGGATGAACCATAGGCATGATACCAATCACCCTCCCTCCAGCCACCCTCTCCCCTCTCCCCGTATTTCCGGGCTAAAATTGGGTTGTAGCTTTCCTATGAAAGTTATAAATTAGTTTCATAGTAGGGCTGAGTACATTGGGTATTTTTTCTTCCATTCTTGGGATACTTTGCAAAGAAGAATATTTTCTAGCTCCATCCATGTAAACATGAAGGAGGTATACATTCCTTTTGGAAAGACATCTGGAGAACACTTAAAGAACTAAAAATAGACCTGCCATTTAATCCTATAATTTCTCTATTAGGTATATATCAAGAAGACCAAAAATCAAAGTACAATAAAGATATTTGTATCAGAATGTTCACTGCAGCCCAATTCATAATTGGTAGGTCATGGAAGAACCCCAAGAGCCCATCGATCCACAAATGAATCGATAAATTGTGGTATGTGCACACCATGGAATACTATACAGCCATTAAGAAAAAGTTAGTCTTAAGGCTCATTGTCTAGCAACAGCTGTGGTACATGCACTTGACCAATACAATTTTGAGTAACTCTAGGTATCATTGATTTCCAAACTCTCTAGTTTAAGCTCAATTCTGTTCCTAAGAATCACACATCTGTGGAAAAAATTGGCCCATCTCAGAGATTATATAGGACCTACAACTCTGAGATAACACAGGATTCAGGTAATGTAGTCTGCCTATCCTCTTGCCCCCTGTTACAAGGTGTTAACTCACACCATCTCTTTCTCTTTGTTTGGCTTTTTGTGTCATAATTGAATATAACATGAGCATTTCAATCTGCTCTGTGAGTATTTCCATTATCTGATGTCTCAAATACCTTGCTTAATACAAACTTTGGAGGTTATTGGAATAATTATCCATACAAGACCCCCACACACACCAATACCTTCTTCTTTAGTATTTCCTGACTCTGTGTATGGTACCAGCATATACATTGACAATCCTTATTTTAAAAATATTTCCTACATTGATTTTATGGTTAGGGTCAGAAATTGGTCTGACCTTAGTATTCCTCTACTCAGAGACATTTGTGACTAGGTCAGGTCACTTTTAATTATCATAGCCCTTAACATGTTAGGAGTTTATATGAAGAATGTCTGTCTCCCAAAATACACTCTAAGTTCTTTGAGGCAGGAGCTTATGTCTGCTTTGCCAACATAGTATTTTGAGTACCCATCAGAGCAGTTGGTATGAACAAATGTTGTCTACATTCTATTTTGCTAAATAAATGCCTATTAGATTTTTTTCACATAGCAGGAATTGTTATTGCTTGCAGAACTGATTGGAAGTAATGTCTAAAAGGAAATGAAAGTACAGTGGCAATTTGCCTGGAAAGAAGAGCAGTGGCATGGTGATCAGACACACTGATAACAGTTAATAGAGGCTGAAGTACAACTTAGTTTTTGTTAAAAAAGAAGTCATCTCATGCTGTGAAAACTTAACATACAAATGAATGCATTAGATTCATTGAAAGTTCTATTGTAATCTGAGTATTAACCCAGACTGCTGAGGAAATGTTTTTAATCTTCCTTTTTTCCCCCTTCAATGCTAAAAGAGGCTCTAAAATTTGCTAACAACTGATATCTTTTTACTTCATTTCTCCCATAATATGATTGATGAAACATTCAAGTAGTTTAGATTATATTTGTGTTTTGTATTATGATATAGAAAAGTCAGCTCTGTGAGAAACTTTCCTTGGGATTACTACCTTGTCTTAACATTTTGAATTTTTTTTTTTTTTAGAATTTTCTTAGGCAGACCCCTAAAGAAAAATTTATCTATATTTTGTAAATTTTGTGCTGAATTAATAATTTTTGAAAATGAGGATATTTGCAGAAGAATGTTTTTCGCAGCTCAATTTACAATCTCCAAGTTATGGAACCAACCCAGTGCTCATCAACCTACAAATAGATAAATAAGACTGTGATGTATGTAGACTATGGAATACTATTTATTCATAAAGAAAGTAAGAGACTTTACATCTTTTGTATTTACCTGGAAAAATTTGGAAAACATCTCCATAAGTAAAATATCACAAGATGGGAAGAACAAGCATCCCGTTTACCCAATACTAATATGAAACTAGTAAATGAACAACTGCACACCCACAGGAGAGAAAAACACAATTAAATGGTAGGTGGAGGGAGTGGGAAGAGAGAGGAGGGACTTGGTCACTCTAACCTAACATGTGAAACAGGCACAATGTCGGGGTATGTGACACACCCCTGAATGAAGGGCTCAGTTACAATTTGGACTTTACCTAGCAACTGCAACAATGTAACCTAATAATATATACCCTTATATTCATGCGAAATAAAAAAATAAAAAATAGATATTAAAATTAGTAAAAAAAAAAATAAAGAATAAATTACAATGGAAAAAGTCCCTCCTTAAGAAACATTTGATAAACCAAAGACACTGGGAGCAGGTGGAGGGTGATGTCAGCAGGCAGTCCAGAAGCTACAGAGATTCCTCTCCAGTACTTCGTGTACCTGGGAGAGGCTTCTGTGAATATCCCTGCACCTATGAAACAGGCATGAAGAAGAACGAAGTGAATTGGCTTGAAAATTATCTTGTGTATGATTCAGCCTAAGAACAGAGCTTCATAAGACATTGAAGACATGAAAAAATAAGATTGATTTCAGGAAGATAAACAGATCATTTAAAAAATAGTAATAATTAACCTAATAGAAGTTTTCTTCTAATCAAAAATAAGCGGTATTATTTTTAAGATAGCATATATGTTTTTATTCACATGTGTATTTAATTTTCAATTAAAGTTTTCTAAAGACCACAAGTCATTCCTTCATCATGATGTATGAGGATTACTTTGTGAATTCCTCAGCTCTCTTTAATGCTGTAAAATTTCAGGTGATTCTTTATACTTGCCCCAGGGCCTTGATGACTCATTTTATCCCTCAAGTGGGGGTTTCCCAAACATAATTCCTTGCCCCTCCCAATTTCTTCCTTTTCATGTACTTAGTGAATATTCTTTTACTAAATAAATGCTTGCTGTTTTGCAAAGTGTTTTTTGTCCTTTTCCAGTGATCGTATTTATTCCAATGTCTTCAGCCAGAGTCATTCAACTCTCTACTTGCTCCCTTCCACTTTCATATTTCCATATGACTGCTGCAATTATAACTTACATATATAAGAACAAAACATCAAATTCAAGGCAACCACAACTGATCTCACACTAAGCCACCTCAACACTACTGTCAGAATGATATTCCTGATTCACAGCTGTGATGCTTCTATTCCTCTGCTCAGAAATCTTATCTTGCTCATCAATTCTTTTTATTAAACGCTGTTTCTTACTTTTAAGAAAGTTTGCAAGTCATTACTAAAAATTTCTCACTTGCCATTATCCCTTCTTTTCATTACATATCTATAAGAACTTTGTCTTTTAGCCAGAAAGCCCATGAGTTTTTTTCTTGGGAATGGCTAACAGTGTTCCACAGATCCACAGCTCAGCTCATGTATTTCATCCGTTTGAAATGCCTTTAGGAATGCACCTGCATTTTCATATTTTATCTACAATTTAGCATCAGAGCAAATGCATTCTTTTTCTTGGGTCTCAACACACCAGAAGGATATAGAACTTTCTGTAAAAGGACACAAATCTTCCCCCTCCCACTATCAAGTTTCTGACCACATCTTTGCTTATAGTTAATTGTTGCTTCTCTAATCTCCTCTGCTAGATTATCAAATCCTGGGAGTAAGGACCCCATATTATTTATATACAAATTCCTCATAGAACATACAATAACAGAAAATCTTTCAAACATTCAAATATTTATTTATTGCATAAATAATATGGCAAACACATAAAACATAGTGAATGAAACAAGATCAACAACATAATTTCACAAATACATTAGCCATTGGATAATTTACTATCCCTGAACTCTTACATTCTACAAAATATTAGTTGCTTCAGTTTCTTGTAAAATCTAATTAAAGACAACTTATTTGGATATGAAATATACACACCTAATTAAAAATCTAAAAACCACAAAATAAAGTAAAAACTAAAGGAGTTCCTCAACCCTGTCCTCCAGTCTCTGTGCCCTTTCTCAGAGGCAACCCATTTTCCCAATTCCAGGTATTGTTTTCAGAGATAATATGCATATATACAAGCTTAATTCTGTGAATCATTTTCTCTTTTACAGATACTAGAATACTTATCCACACTATTATACACCCTACTACTCTACTTAAAATTATCTTAGAGATTGTTTTTAATATGTCTACCATCCTTATTGTTATTAATCTTTCCCTAGTGTTCATACCATAATCTATGTACAAATGACTAGATACTTATTGAGGAGCAGCAGGTTTTTTTTTTTCCCATTCTATTTTTATTAGAAAAACTTGCCACAATGTTTCATTTTCTACATATATCTTTGCAGATATCTATACTACAACTGGAAGATAAATTCTTTAAATAGAAATTATTGGTTCAATTTGTTATTTAATATTTCTTTTAATAAATATCATTATTTATATCAAATACAATGATATCAATAAATATCGAATTTCTCTACACAGACACTGTATTAGCTATCTATTTCTTCGTAACAAAACTTTGCAGGCTTAGATAAATGTGCACAGTTAGGCCTAACTTAACTGAGTCATCTACAAGGCTGCAATCAAGTATCAACTGGGTTATGGTCTCATCTGGACACCCAACTGGGAACGGGTCCTCTTCAAAAATCACTCAAGGTTTTGGCAGACATTGGTGACTTGCACCTAAGGATAGAGGATCTCAATTTCTTGCAGACTTGGCTAAAGGCCATCCTCAGCTCCCAGATGTCCCCCTCAGTTCTTTACATTGAGAGTCTGTTATTTGGCTACCTATGTCATCAAATTCAGACAGCAAGAGAATCTCTCAGCAAAAAGGGAGTTCCATCCTATGTAGTGGGATCGCATTCATGTGATCAAGTGTATCTTCTCACCTTTCTTGTATTCTAGTGGTTAGAAAAAAGTTTCAGGTCACACCCATAACCAAGGGGATTATTCAAGGACCTATTAACTAAGAGAGGGGAACCATGAAGGTCCCCTGGAGTCTGCCTGCCACAGGTGATGCATCAATTTAGAATCCCTCCAAATGTGTGCAGAGGCTGATACACCAAACACTACCAAGCACACTATCAGAGATTTTAATTGGTGCCAAGTTGACAGCTAAAAGCAAATGCTATCATTTTCATTTCTTTTCATTTTCTTATGTCATGTGAGTTTTAGTATCTTTTTGCTTACTTAAATAAAATAAATATTTCCCTCTTTGTGGACTGTTTGTTTATAGGGAGGGGCCTACTTTATATTTGCTGACTGGCTTCCCTTGCATTTTTTTTCTTTGCATTACTATGCAGGAATTATCAGCAGGGTTTTAAAAAGTCCTTTATCTCTGCTAAAAAGCTCACAAATACTCATTTTTATTTGGTGAATTGGTTTTACATTTTGAAGATTCTCTTTCTCATGCAGATTGTTTCCTTCGTTTTAATACAGTTAATACAATTACACAGTTTGAGTTCTATTTCTTTATTCAAATGAAATTGCTGGTGGAAAAGATGTAAATTTAAAAAATATTTTCTAAAAACTAGGAGGTAACAGAGAACCACAAGGAAAATTCTTAATTTCTACTGCAATAGGAAAAGAGTGCCTAACCAAGACCATTTTCAAGAGTTCTGGTGACCAAGGGAAAAACCACGATCAAGGGATCACCGTCTAGTAGAAGGACCCTTATGCAGATCAATTACTGGGCTCTCCAAGTGGAAGACCAAGCCTGTTTCCCCAACTTAGGTCAGTCTCAACTCAAATGTGCTGCCTCATTGCAAGCAGAAGACCATTTCCAGCCCACACATTGTAGCTGAGAGATGAGAGAGGTCTGGATCAAAAGTGACCTTCTTAGTAATGTCTTTCCCGGCCACCTTGTCTAAAGTTTAACAATATTTACCATCTCTCTTTCTTTCTTAATTTTTCTCCTTTGGTATTTTCATTAATAATATATTATAAATTTAATTCCTCTTTTTCTTATCTGTATCCCCTATAAAATGTAAGCTCCACGATGATGACAAGGATTTGTCTGCTTTGGACCCCACAGTTTCTCCTGAATTAAGCACAATCCCTGGCACAGAAAGCACAGTGCGTTCTTCATGACAGACTCTTTAACCAGCAGTGCGTGTGTACGTATTTTAAAGAAAACACAGACTGTGAATGTAGTCAAGAAACCC
Source organism: Galagoides demidoff (assembly GCA_963574575.1). Lineage (NCBI taxonomy): Eukaryota > Metazoa > Chordata > Mammalia > Primates > Galagidae > Galagoides > Galagoides demidoff. Next base: position 32,362 of record CAUYQV010140073.1, on the reverse strand, counting down.
AGAGTGAACGAAGATACTCTACGAAGCAGAATAAAATTCCCTTGCGAAAGTATGAAGTAGTAAATCAATAAATCAAGGCCCCAAAATGATGGTAAGCCAGTGGACTGTGAAAAAATGGGAGATGTTTGCCATGAAAAAAAAAAAAAATTCTTATTAAAAATCTGTAAAATGAACTGGAAGCAGCAAAGTACAGAGCAGACAAATATGAAAGGAACTTGAGATGACACATCTAAAAATTACTTTGAATTCATTTGACACATCTCCAGAGGGCTTTTAACAGCCAGGGGGCAATTTCTGGCTGGAACTGACAGACAGTTAGAAGTTTATATATTCCACTAGACCAGTAACTCTCATCCTGTGGGTCCTGACATTTATGTTTATATATACGTATTTAACATATATCTGAATTTGATTCTTCAACCTCATTTTGTAGAAATAAGAAGCTTTGTTAAAGAATTATCAACAACACAATTCTTAATTTTTTATTAATAACTAGACACTTTCAGAATTATGTAAATCTATTATCATTTTCTCATGATTTTTATCATAGGCTCAACTATGGGAAACACATTAAACTAAAAATGAATAAAAATATGATGACATATATTTAAATAAAAACTTTCAAAAAATCAAGGCATTCCAAGTCCATAAGTAGCCACACCAAAAATATCCTTAAATGTGGTATTTAAAAGAAAAAGACTTGGCCTTTTCTATTCCATGCCAGGGCCATTATCTCCGCCCCCCTTGCCTAAGGGACCATGGATAGGAGCAGAAAATGAATACTCCAGGCCTGTTTATTTGTTGTTGTTTATTTGTTTTGTTCTGTTCTGTTTTTCAGGAGAAAAGAGAGCTTGAGGGACATGTGCATTACCATAGTCCATTTGTTGCTATAAAGACAGCCCCGGGCTGGGTCATTTATAGAGGTATGAGGTTTCTTGGCTCATAGTTCTGCAGGCTGTACAAGAGCATGGCACCAGCACCTGCTCCAGGTTCATGGAAGAAGAAGGAAAAGAGCCAGTGTGTGCCAATCACATAACCAAACAGGAAGGAAGCAAGGGGGTGGGACGGCACCAGTTCTCACTCACTCCCCAGACAGAATGGTACCAACCCATTTTTAAGAGATCATTCTCAAGGATCCAGATACTTCCCCCAGTTCCCACCTCCAATACTGGAGATAAAATTTCAACATGATACTCAATGGGGCCAAACAACCCACATCCAAACCAGGGCATTATTATTTTGCTTCAGGAAGCATGATCTATTAGACCATAATCTCAATATTAGCAAGAAATTGCTTAGGACTAAGAAGTCACATCATAGTAAAGTTTATGCTACTGTTTATTTTCCAAAACATATTTAACAATTGACCATAATTAAACTAGTCATCTTGAAGATTTCTTAATAAATCTTTTAGAATAGAGAATAGGAATTTTTGTTTTATTTTGTTACCACAGTATCCCAACCCTTCCACCAACAGGCATTCAACAAATAGTTCTCAAATACAACATATTTGATATGTAAATATATGAATTCTATTTTTTATTATTATCTTTATTTCTTTCTTATTTTGAAGTGGTTAATATGAGGCTATCTATGGCTGGATTACATTGTTTGAACTTGTAAGGTATATTTATTATTCCAACAAGTAGAATGAAGTTCTCATAAAATTAATGGTGACTATTTCTGGTGGTAGAATGAAGGAAAAACTTAATTTTCTTTAGGTAGCAGATGGGGATTTTCACATCACAATTTTAATCTTGTAAAATGAAACTTTTTATAACAATTTAATTTTGACTTTGAATTCCATTCTACTTGATAGCAGAAAAAAATAATAATCTTTTCCGTCTTAGGAAAAGTCAGTAAATTCAGTTTGTTTTCCAAATTTATTTCAACATTAAAACTCTTTGAATTAAAATTCAAACTCAGGCAATTACACTGTGCCCTTAAATCTTCATCTTCCTCTCAGGAGTCCCTGTCTGCTGTGAGCACTGAGCCCTGCCCTCCGGGACTCTGCCTTTCCTTTCATTCATATTCTGGATCCACTCAGCACCTCATTGCTGCCTCATCAGGCACTTGGTCATAGCCACTCAATCGTCTGGTGTAGGGTGGGACACGTAGCTTCTGGAAGAGGCCCACAATTGCCTCTGGGCTATACCTTTGGAAGATAGCCACAAGACCCAGCACTCTCGAGTTCTATGAAAATTATGTGGGGATTCTTCTTCTATCCCCTATGTTAAAAGTCTGTTTGGGGGAGTATGAATCACTTTTCAGAAACTTCCATCTGCAGTTAAATCTGTGGCTGCTAGATCCCATTCTCCATCAGCCACTCAACTTTTCTCATGTGGAGCTGCAAACCTGTCTGCCATTGCTGCATAGTATTTCTAAGGCCAGTGACGGTGATACTGTTTTGCAAGAAGCACAAGGCCTAGAGCCGCAGGCCACTTAAATGACCCATATTTGAACTTCTATTTCTTTTTTTTTTTTGTCCGGGGCTGGGTTTGAACCCACCACCTCCTGTATATGGGACCGGCAACTTACTCCTTTGAGCCACAAGCGCCACCCAGAACTTCTATTTCTATTACCTCTTTGTCTTCTTTTTAATTGTATTGTGTAAACTTTCTAATGCAATTAGGAAATTCTATATGGAATCTATACGTACCATTTATTATACATACACACACATACACACAGGGTCGGTGCTCTGAGCATTAACAAAACTGAACGATCCAAAATAGGACATCTCTGCTTTCTGGCACACATTGGGGAACACAAAAGTCTAGTTTAACAAAAATCAGAACATTCTCTCTAAGCAGGAAGATCTTTTTTGTCTTTAAAGCCATTGTTTCCTTTGTGAATTTTAAAAGCCTGTTTTGCAACTCAAAGATTATAATTTCATTTTCTTGTTATTTCTTTGTTTTATTAAACCTTAAATAATAGACTCTGCATACACTGTTTTCCTCATTTTACTTTGGGAAATAATTATTTCAGCAGCTTTTCTATGATGCACTTTGTAAGTTACATAGAGGCAGGGCCAACTTTCCTCTACTTAAAATTTTGGAAAATTTCAGTCACACCAAGGAGTTGAGAGAATGGTACAACAGATATTAGTTAGTAGATTTACCTTGGTGAATGTGAATTATTTGCATGGCCAGACTGGTGTTCTTTCTCACCCTCCCCCCCCCCCGTTATTCTGAAATTTTAAGATTATTTAATATAATTTAGAAATCATACCACTTCATCATTAAATATCTCAACATACATCAAAAAGTAAGGGCACTGGCTACAAAACCAAAACACCATAATCGCAGGCGAGAAATCAACAGTAGTGCAGTAGTCCCCAATATACAGTTTCTATCTAAACGTCCCCCTTCTTCCCAGGAGAGTCCTTGGAGCCAGGCCTTTGACAGGTAGTCTTCCTGCCTTGCCCCAGCCCAGGATTTGAGGGTGACTTACTGCATACATGGTGCTTTCATTTACCACTTCCTTGATTCACTAATAAATGAAGTTTTTATCAAAATCACTATTTCTGTAACAGTGCCAACAACAAACTGACTTAAAAACAATATTGCTTTGCGCTTCTTTTTGTATTTAGGAATTAACCTACGGAGAGTGCACAGTCAAAATCCTGCATTCCAAAGTCCCTGGGATCATGTTTCACCTTCTGTGAGGGCTAATTTTATGTGTCAACTTCTCTGGGAAAGGGAAGCCCAGACAGCTGGTAAGACATTATTTCTGGGTGTATCTGTGAGGGTGTTTCTGGAAGAAAGTACCGTTTGAGTCCAGAGAGTAGTAAGGAAGCCCACCCTCACCCGTGTGAGTGGGCACTGTCCACACCAATAAATAGAACACAAACGGCAGAGAAAGGAGGAATTCTGCTTGAGCTGAGACAGCCATCTTCTTCTGCCCTTTGACCTCCGAGCTCCAGGCTCTCAAGCCTTCAGATTCAGGCTAAACCTGCACCACCAAGTCCCCTGGTTCTTAGGCCCTTGAATTTGGTCTGAACCACACCACATTCTTTCCTAGGCCGCCGGCTTGCAGGTAGAAGATGATTGACTGCTCAGCCTTCATAATCGCTCTAGCTAAACCTCACAACCAGCCTTTCTGTGTGTGTGTAAATTCTGCACTGGTTCTGTTTGTCCGGAGAACTCTACTACACCTCCATTATCTTAATCCTGCAGTGCCCAACCTCCAGGGTCGGGACCTGCACCCGTCCATGGCTGTTAATAACCAAGTGGACCGCACAGCAGAGGTGAGCAATGGGTGGGGGGATGTGCTAGGAAAGCTTCACCTGCCCCTGAGCTCCGCCTCCTGTCAGGTAAGCAGTGGCATCAGGTGTCACTGGAGTGCAAACTCCACTATCAACTGTGCAGGACAGGGATCTGGGGTGTGAGCTGCTTGGGGGGGTCTAACTGCCTGAAGGTCTGAGGTAGAGATGGAAAGTGCTTGAATCTTCCTGAAACCACAACCCCATCCCAGCCCCCGTGCTTGTGGAAACATCTGTGAAACTGGCCCCTGGGGCTAAAAATGTTGGGGGCTGCTGTCTCAATCGATTTGATAAAGAGCTAAGTGATGAGCCAGACGCCCTCCTCGTTTTCCCAGCTCAAGTAAACTCCAACAGGATTGCTTCAGCCTTCAGGCCCTAACTTCTCCTAAATCCTATCTTGGTGCCTTTGAAATGTAAATCTTTTTAAAAGCCTCTTGCATAACCCACAAAAGACTCCTCTAAGGAAGTAGGAGCCAGGCCTGTCACAGGTAATCTTCCAGCAAGATAGAGCCCCACCTCCCGGCCTCAGAGGGAGGGTGGGAGCCTAACTCAGCGGGGTACCTGGCCCTACTTGTAAAGCTACCTCAGTCTCCAAGGGAGGAGAAATTGACTTTTCCTTCAGGTAAGGCCAATTGGCAAACATAGACGGCCTAAGATTTCCCCAACTTCCAGGACTTCAAAACTTTCTAGTCCGTGGTCTTAGTGGAGCTGGGGAATTAGAGTTGATCTGTACTCTTTTCTGTTGCTGGCAAGATTATATGCATAAAATTAACTCTGTTCGCTGATCTTGCCTGTGGTAGGAGTCCATCCTCAGCTGTGAATACACTTCAGAAGTCAAAACTGCATTCTAGGGAATGCTCAGATTTCTTTTTGTCCTTACCCCACATACTATGTTGTACTTCACTGTTTATGGCTCATATATTCTACGATTTTTTTTTGGGGGGGGGTGGGAGTAACTAGAAGTAAGAGTGCCTAAAACCATAGGATTTAGGTATAATCTAAAATTATTATAGATAACTTTATCACTGGGCCATATATCCAGGAAATCTCTTGCTTTTTTTTCTAAGAGACACATAGCATTCCATGATGTGTATATATACCATAATTAATTCAATTTGACTACTATGCATTCATGTAGTTTCTAATGTTTTGCAAATGACAATCAATAATGCACATTTTTCCTATAACATTGGAGCATACCTTGTACCTGTTAATTCTTAGAAATGAAACAGCTACATCAAAGGGAAAATTGGCAATGTACTTTCATAAGATATTGCCAAATTCCTCTCTGCTACGCACACCATCTGGCAGGACCACCGCTGATGAATGAGAATGCGGGCTTCTCCATAGCAGTGCCAACAGAATCAGGTTATCCTGCTTTTAAAGATTTTGTCACTGGGTAAAATGAGCAATACTATTTCAGTGCATTTTACTTCTTGCTACTGAAAGTGACCATAGTTTTTAATGGTCAAATTTCCTTTGTATTCATTTTTAATTGTCTATTTATATTTTGTTAGATTTTCTATTTGTTCTTTCATAAGTCCCTTGCTTATCTGTGTTCTTTGTATGTTACAACTGTTAGCATGTTATCCACAGGCTAGTATTTATGAAAGCCTTTTTAGCATCCAAGATGAGAAGCCATTTTCTCTTTTAACTTATTCATATAGAAAATTTTATCAATGAGCGACCTAATAGTAAGTATACTTACAATTCTGAAACAAGTTTTATTTTGCTAGTATTTTATTTAGGATTTTTGCAGTGTGTTCATATGTGGGATTAATCTATAATTTTCTTTTTTCACTATTTTTATGAAGTTCCAATATCAAGTAATAATTACTTATAAAAAGGTGAATATTTGGGTAGAGCCTGTGGCTCAAAGGAGTAGGGTGTTGGCCCCATATGCTGGAGGTGGTGGGTTCAAACCTAGCCCCGGCCAAAAATGGCAAAAAAAAAAAAAAAAGTGAATATTTTTCCTCATTTTATATGCTACAGAGAAAGTTACATAACAATGGAACTTTTGGGGTTTGGGAGGTGCAGATTTCCTGATGCATAGTGTCTGTTTTGAAACAGGTACTCAATATTTGTCTCTATTTTTGTGTTGGAGATCACTTAGGGATCTAAAAATAGACCTGCCATTCGATCCTGCAATTCCTCTACTAGGTATATATCCAGAAAACCAAAAATCCTTTTATAACAACGTTATTTGCACCAGAATGTTTATTGCAGCCCAATTAATAATTGCTAAGTCATGGAAGAACCCCAAGTGCCCATCGACCCATGAATGGATTAATAAATTCTGGCATATATGTTTTTTAAAAAATTTTTTTCCATTTTCAAGGGTGTTACTTTTGGCAAATTATGATTCCTAGGAAATAATCTATTTTTTCTGTTTATCTCCAGACAAGTATTTAAAATAGTTTATTAGTTTGTAAATGTGTCTTTAAGCACTTATTTATTTGTGCTTTCTAATTTTTTTATTGAGTGGGTTGATCAGGGCTTTCCATTTTGCTGATGTAAAAAAACACAGATTTTCATTTAATGAATTAACTCTATTTCTACCAATGAATATCATATTTGTCTTTATTGTTATCTTCCTGGTATTCTGTCTACTTTCACCTTTTTCCTTTCCAAGCTTTCCAAGTTAGAAATTAAACCATTTTCACTCTCTCATCTTTATCATAATACAGCCCATGTTTCTGGCTATGTGCTTCTTTTTTATCATAGTTTGAAATGAATCTTAGGATCCAACTATGCAGTTTTTCATTGTCAAGTTTTATAAATACTTCCATTTTAATTTTATGTCTGTAGCCTGCAAAAATGTGTTAGAGAAATGTTAATCTTCCAGATGGAAGGGCATTTCTTTGTCATTAACTTGCACCATCACTTCCTGGTGTTCTAGGATTTTTTTTTTTCTCCTTGTGGACTTTAATTTACTTAGCTGTTTGGCTTTACTTTGAGTCACTCAAGATGCTTGCCTTTTTGTATTATTTTTCTTTACATGTGCTAATGTGTCTTATAATGCTTTCAATCCCTTCTTTCCTTTGTGTGACAATGATAACTTATGTTCTATTTTTGTTTACCCTTTCAACTCAGTGTTGCAATATTTCTGTGCTATTGTAACATATACCTTTTAAGTATTTTTTTTTTTGATGAATGGATCCACATTTGTTTTAGTGTTAGACCTACAATTACACATATTCATTTCCATTGATCAGTTCCTTTGTAAATTTTCTACTGACTGAACCAGGTCCCTTAGGGCAGAGATTCTGAACCTGTGGGTCAGGACCCACAGGAACTGTATTAAAGGGCCTTGGCATCAGGAAGGTTGTGTACCACTGACTTAGGGGATTCTTTGGCATCTTTAATGAATACCATATTCACTGATGTTTTGTATATTTAAAACAATTCTATAGACATTAGGAAGATAGTCTATAAAAATGTGAAAGATACCTTAGCTGGATATAAAATTTTTCTTCATATTTTTTCTTTTGATTTTATTTGAAGAGCTGACTTCATTCAAATATAATACCAACTTTACTTTTTTCCCTTTGTTGGGAACTTGAGATTTTTTTCCTAAAGCCCTCAGAATTTATTTATTTTTATTTATTATTAGCATTCAATAATTTTATGAGACTATGTCTTGATTTTTAAAAGCTCTAGTAAGTTTTTTTTTTCAGGTACAGATGGTCTTTTAAAAATATAGTTCAAGTTTTCCTTTATTTCCCCAAAGTAACTATAAGATAGGTTATAGGGTTAAATATTTATGTAGGGTTGATTTGTCTTAATAGCATTCCATTTTGAACATACTGAATTTTTTAATTTATCTCTCAGATAAACCATTGTCCTTATGATGCATTTCATGTCACTTAAAACAATTTAGTCCATTAAATTATTATTGTAGTGTCTTTATTACATTTTGATCAAAAATATTTTTGATCTATTATAATATTTTTTACCTATTTTTCAATTTAGTACAACATTTTTTTTTATAATTTATGAATATGTAATTTTGTCATAGCTGCAAATGTTTATTTAGAATTATTTTATTTGGGATAGAGATAGGTGAAATTTTATGCCTTCTTTGTGGTTGATATTTAGGGGGAATTTTTACCATATATTTTAATTCTCACATCCTAGTTTCTTTTTATTGTAGACATCTGCTGTTTTCTATTTTTGTTGTAATACCTTATTTTTCTGAGTCTGATATAATGATTGTATATAGATGAGGGAAAAGTATTGGGGGATTTACTCACAAGCTACATGACACTGACACACTGACTATTGGTCCTTGGTTTTGAATTATCCAAGTACTATATATAATAAGAAATGATTTATATGACATAATATATTCCAGGCATCAGTTTAACTCTAGAAGATACAAAGCAGATCAGAAAGCACACACCCAAACGCAGTTGCATCAGAAGCTCTTTCAACAAACTTTTGTAATGGTGGAATTCTTGTATGTTGAAACTAAGACTGAGAATGCAAAGCCGTGGAATATTATTTCAAAATACTATCGAGCAACACTTATATTCCTCTATGTAACTGCAAATTTAACAAATAAAAATATGTTCTGTTTAAAATTAAAATTCTTAACTGAAACATTTCCAAATCTTAAACATTTATCCCATTGTAATAATCACATTGTGATAATACTGGATAAATAATATTCCTTACTACTTCCTAAAATATTCAAATATCTGATTAAATGATGTTTACGTTTTTCCTGTAAAACAGTCAAATTGTTACTTAGTATTTAGTCAGAGGAAGACTATTACAAATATCTAACTCAACCCTTTGACTCTAGAAAATCCACCTTGTATGTCTCTGATCCTCTCAAAGGCAAGGATTTTCATCACTATGCCTACTGTAGATCCTGACCCCCCCCCAGACCGGAGACTGGAGCACAGAAGCTGTTCATAATTATTTTTGGAATGTTGAAGAAATATTTATATGTAATCATGAGAGATATATTTACCATCAATCGTTAAAAAGTGTTGACCATCCCTGTATCTGCCTACGATATCCAAACTGACGTAATAGCTATTTTACCTTCATCATATTTTTAGGTAATAGCATAAAGTAAGCTTAGCACAGATGCCTTGATCATCTGTGATAAGGAAGAAAAAGGAGGGGACGGTTAACTAGTTTCACTAGAAAATACTCAACATCTAATCCCTGAATCTAAACCATCTTGCCATCACAAATTGAGTATCACATTAGAGACAAAGTAACAGAAAGCGAATACAAAGATGAATTCATATAGGAAGTAGCACCTATAAAACAGCATTTCTGTTTCCTAACAGCTACACAATAACTGAAAGAGCACACACCTCAGATTACAAATGATTCAAGTGAGCCATAAAAGAAAAAAACAAGCTCAAGTGCAATTTAAGGTAGCATTCATGAGAGTGGTGTAGATTAGGAATCAGAATTCTGTCTGAAAATTATATGAGAATAAAATAAAATCCTGAGATCTCACTTAGGTGTGCTGGACTGACATCATGGAGTTGCTGAAAACGTTGCAGAAACAAGGACCTACTATGCGATTGTCCCCACAAAAGGGACAACAGTAAGTCCATTTAAGCCTGCCGGGCCCTGCGATTTTTGTTGTGGCTTTGTTGGGTCACACCTGATGACGCAAGTGGGTTAGGTACTGTCAAAAGCCAGGAAAAGTGAGAGTTCCTGAGAATGTGTATCGCAGCCAAGACATTCAGTCTCCCAGAACAAGCTGGAAAGACACTCTCAGCCCCAGGATCTCAGTCTTGTAAAGCCCTCTTGTGAATTTTCAAGTTTAAGAGGCAAGCTTTCATTATACTGAATGAGCTTCACACCTGGAAGAAGCTGTGAAACACTTGCTAAACTCTCAGTGGAAAAAAGCACAGGTTACACAGTGTGAAGTTCAATGACAAGTTCTTCTGTTGTGATATTTTTGCCTGATAATTATCAAGTAGTGTTTAATCACTAAGTGCACAGTACATTATGTACATGTTTACTGGGTCAGCTAGCAAGTTACCTAAAAAGAGGAAATTAAAATTCACAGAACATATCTGATTTTGTTTTTGGACATTTGCTACTTTATCTTTCCTTAAGTGTTTTTTTCAATAAAATCTTTAAAGATATATATAGAGAGATAGATAGATAGATAGATTTTATATATATATATATATATATATATACAAAATTATATACATATAATTTACTAAATACATAGTAAATTTCTACATATATATACACATAGTTAACTTCTACTTTCACATTATAATTAAAACATTAGCACTTATCATTTATTCATGATATGTTTTTACAGAATTTAACTTTTCTTCTCCCTCTATTATATTGAACTATTTGAAATTGACATCTTTGACCATTCATGACATACAAGAATAGCAATTTATTTTGCCTAAAACTATATGAAATATCAAGATTATGTGGAATACCCCCAAATTTGATATTTTAGTATAAAAATCACACTTGTATGAGACTTTGCAGGAGGAAGGGATGAACCAAAACAGACGCTTTCTCTCCCCCCCTCCACGCCTACTTCATTCCTATAAAATATGAAACAATGAATTTTGTAGTTTACCAATAAGATAAACACATCTGTCAGCATATATTAAAGGTCAAAGTATATTCTCTTATGAAATATTCACAAAACAACATATAATGAGGCCTGTGACATGTTAATTTGATTTGCGGGACAACAGAAAATATTTTTGGCCTCTTGGGAAATTCTCTGAAACATAATTCCTTGACTGATGTGTCAATTTCTTCGAGGAAAAAGAATCACACTCTAAAACTGAAAATGCCTTCTCAATAGTTTTTATAGAGTTCAGAAAGTCAAGACCGTTTTTATGATTTAACTTCAAGTTTAAAAAGTAGCGAGGTGTTAATAAAAGGCCACACAATGACCACACTGGGACTGGACGTAGATAAACAAGAGGAAAACCATTTCTAAAGCAGTTGTTTCCAGCTACGCAAACAATATGTGGGATGCGTAACTTTATGGGTTAAGATAAGAAGAAAAACCATTAGACTGGGAGCCAAGAGTAGAGATATGAGCAACATTGACTTAAAAATGCTTGCAGAAAACAGAAGCCCCCCCAAAGTGAAGTTTTATCCCTTGCAATTACATGTGCTTACTACAGAAAACAACTTCAATATATAGTTGAAGAAGGCAGAGAGAGTAAGTTGCCATAGTACCCTAAACAGTCATCAGACATGGGCGGGTGAATCCAGAAAAAAACAGCAAATAGAAGTGATTGTCAATAGGTTATCTATTTCGCCCAATTTCTCATTCCATAAATGCTATTGGCAGATAACCCTGAACTTGCAAAATGACCTTTTTGCAGAAAATAGATAGATTCTCTCATTCCCAGATGGAGAGCCCACATTTCTTTGCCAAGACACCATCCCAAAATGACCCTGGCAGAGGAAGGTGGGGAAATGTACAAGGCATAGAAAAGCATAAATAGTGGAACAGAGGAAAATACTGTAATTCCTCTAAGATGAGATGCCATATACTTCAGGGGCCCATTATTTTGTATAGCATTAAGAAGAAAAAACAGGACAATCTATAAACAATATTTTCACATAGAGTTTTAATTTTGTTCTTATCTTGAAAGGTCTTATAAAATTATTTTGACAAAGATTTTTATCATTTACGTCTTTCACCGTTGAACAAAAAATAAAATACAAATAAGTTAGAGATTGGCCAAAAGAGGGCAATTAAAGATACTCTCTCAATAGTAACTATTACTGTCACTAAATACAATATCTGGGCTCTGTTTCTATGCTATTTTCTATACATGGTAACTTTTCTTTAGCACCAAATTATTATAGTATAATCTCTTGACTCTATTTCAAAAGGCAGTCAAATATACTGCATGTAGTTTAACTGCAGCTGAAAAGATGGACATATGAACAGCAAGGGCTACGTCTATTTTGCAGATAAGCTATGACAACCGTAAAATAATTGGTGCCTGACTTGTAACAGAAGTATCTTCAATCCCAAGAACACAAATGCTAAATGGTTTCCAAAAATGATGTCTAGATGAAAAACAAGAATAATAATGATAACTTCAAAATATACGTGTATCAAGCAGTGAACAACCTAGGAATTCTAAGAAACATTGTGTGTTAGGAGCTTCTCATAGACACGTTGGCTTTTAAGCCCTCTCTCGTGCAAAAAAACAGCACATTTTCACTGTACCCACCAGAGCAGCTAAAATGATTAACAGTATTTCAACGGAGAGTAGGCCAAGCAACGTAACTTCTTTAAGCATCTAGTGGGGCTGTAAAATGGTACCAACGCTCTTGAACATAATTTGTAGGGTATAATATAGGGAAATACACTCCCGCTGCTTGGCCTAACAATTCCATCCCTAAAGATGTGAGTACACAAATCTACGCAAGGACTTCCCATGAGCACTCAGCCACTCACGGTGGCAGTATTGTTATCGGCCAGCCTCAGACATCAAGGGGTGAATGGAATAGTAACAGAGAAATACTGAGAAAAATAACAGAGAATGAACTACGATTAAACACAACAATGTGTGCAAATCTCATGGAAAATACAAAAGCATATTGAGTGAAAAAAGTCAGACACAAACAAGTATAAAATCAATGACTCAGTGCAGATAAATCTAATAAAACATGGACGTCAGAATCTCAAAATCACAGATATTTTTGGGGGATGGCATGTCTAATCAATATTTTTCCATTTAAAATATTAGGGTAACTAGCAATACAAAAAGTGTGAGATTTCCAAATCCAGCATAGCAATGTGAACAATAGCATTTAGACACACACAGTACTCGTAAAGTCTGTTTTGTGGGCTTCAATGAAAACTGTAATCAGCATACAATTTACTTAACTGCATTTTATGGGAAAATTACTTATGAATTTTATCCTTTCCCCCAAATAGCAACCTAGAATAACCTTTTTAAAAATACTGTGAAAATTTGGAACAACCTGTACTGTACTTAAATTCAGTAATTAGTGTTACAAAGGCAATTTCGTCTGCAGCATTATGGTGGGTGCTCCTCCACTTTGCAGGTCTGCATTTCAAGTCGCTTCCCTGGAGAGAAACGGGAACCTCTCTTCTCCGCCCCTCCCCAGGCTGACCTAACTACAGGAAGTTGCATAAAATTTTGAAATGAGCAGGGGCTTTAATCTCATAATACCATTTTCAGAATATTTTCCTAAGAGCAAGCATCTTTGAGAATATGTAAGGTAACATAATTTAAAAATAATAAAATATTGAAAAGAGTCTAACTATCCAAAATCTGGGGAGCTAGTTAGGAATTATAGTGTTATCATTCAGTAGGATACTCAAGTGATTGGAATAAAAAAGTAGATGTGTTTGTGCCCTTTAGTTAAGGAAATAAATTGTCCTTTATTAGGGAAAAATGTCAGGAGGCTGAAAGATATCTGGAATGACCTCACACATGTTATACACATAACTGCCAAATGACAGTGGTTATCTCCAGAGGGTATAAATAACAGAACAATTTCTACTACATTTTCGAATTTTAACATTAAGCAAGAATTGTATAAGTTAAGCAAAATCACAGGTCATAATTCTGTTTTCAAAGCAAAAATAGCATGAATTAAAACTTAAAAATAATTACAATTTGTTTTAGTCATAAAAAAGCTTATCTTGTCAATAATCCTTGACTTGCTACTTAAGAACTCAACAGTGAAAATTGTTCCGCTGTGCTGTTTTTTCCAACTTCCTCAGGAAAGGATCTAATTTCATCATAAAATGATTGATCATTATTTAAAGTGTCTCTATAAAAAAGTATTAATTGTATGAATAATCACACAATTTCCATGTCCTGTTTCTCAAAGAATTCTATAATCAGCCCATAACCAAAGGGACAGATCAATGAGGAGTGATTTTACAACTGGCCGCATTAATCGAGAAACTTATCGCTCTATAATAATTGCTCTATAATAGATACTTCTATTTCTCCATCTCTTGAGTACATATCACAGATTACCACATAAGCCACTTATTATAAATGATGTATTCTATTTTTATATCCATTGAGTCTATTCATTGTGCCCCCAAATATTTATTCTATATTTATTGATTTATACTATATTTAATTAAGGCAAGTGACTTCCTGCCTGAAATTAAATAAGGTGCACTTTATGTATCTTTTCGTTTAATGTTAGAAGAAAACACCCACACGCTAAAGGGAAGGAGCGGTTTTACCTGACTCTATCAATTGATCATTTTTTTCAGCCCCTCTGAGACCCCAATTGCTAGCGTTAGCCATTTAGATTTATGTGTCACCAGCTCAGACTGCCAGGGGACTCAGTGCTCGAGGAAGCCAAGCAGTCATTACCTGGAGCAAAATGTTTTCTAATGGGAAGAGCAGAGTGCAATGGAACCCTGGGGATAATTTCCCAGAAATGACCAGGGTTAGATGAATGCGAGTCAAAGAAATAATTTTCTAAGGGCATCTGAAGAGCCTAAAATACAATCTCATTCATAATCATAACTGTCCAAACAAAAATGAGATATCACTTTCATTTATAAAATCATTCTTTAGAAAATAAAGAATAAAATCACCTACAATGCATGTTTGTTTGATAGTCATACAAACCAGATTGATAATCTTCAGAGCAGTGACTATGCTAAAATTATACCTACTCATTTGTCTATATTAACACAGAGGGAAGGGATATTAAGATAAAACTCCTTCAGAATAATTGGCAGCAAAGTAGACAAAAGAGCTGATGTGGAAACAATTTGTGGCAGTTGACGAATTTACTTATAAATACAGGGACTAGATCTTAAATTCTTCTTTTGGTTTTTATTTTATTTTGGGAGGGAGCCAAGGGAAGTCAGCCTGTGACATGGGTTCTCCATTATTTAAGATTGCCCCAGTAACCAAGATTTTGGGGGGCTATAGGAGGAAAGGTATAGATCACTCCCATTAGCTTGAAAAAGCCAGGGGAAGCAACCAAAAATAACAACACTAAAATTAAGATAAATTAAATACCCATTCTTTATGTCTGTCCTCTTTGGTTGTTCGATTTTTATGGAAATACTATCCATAGGAGAAAATAATGTAACACTGTGAGCCTAAGGAGGACTTATTTTTACTAAAATGAGAAAAAAGTTTCAAGCCAAGAAAGGTACATATACAACCCAAAACAAGATTATAGGCAATCATAAAAAAAATGATGAAACATGAAGTGTGTCAGGTAAATCCATCCATGAATGTGGAGCTTAGAAAAATTATTTACAACTCACATCATACTGTTTGGACATAAACCATATTTTAACAGAAAAATAAGAGCTAAGATTTTGTCATCAACATCTATGGAGATTTCTATGATCATTTATTAACTATAATGTATGAAAAGGAAAATATAAAAACATATCAAATTAAAGACATTCAAAACATGGTTTGAAGGTTCACAAACATGTAAAATAAATGTTAAATTTCTATTTTGCAGTTGGAAAATGTTGGGGACTAGCCCCCAACTACACCGTGAGTTCTTTCCCAGTGATTAGAGGAGACGAGAGGATGAGGGAAAGATGGAAAATCAAGATAGAAGAAGCAAGTTTTAAAAGCTGGGCCAGGGGGCTTTCTATCTCCAAAGTTGAGGACCAGTGAAGAGCCCCTAACTCTGGGCTAGCTCTGTTTTTATTGCACACATCACTGTTTGAATCATCCATCTAATTGGGAAGGCTAAACTCTTATGTCAGGGTTCTTGCTGGGCTTGCATTTTCTAACCAAACCATTTCTTTAACTACCTTACTGAGACTGAGTTACCTCTTACTTTTATTACTACTCTAAGTCATTTATGATCTTAACACAAACAGCATGGGGCAGGGAACACAGTCCAGGAAGGTGTCATAGCAAACCCCAATCAGATCAGGCACACAGATCTCAAGCGTGGTGATAAAACCTCTGGGAAGACTTGTGGGCAGACAAGCTGGTACTACTGCCAGTATCAAGAAAAGAAGAAAGGAAATATTTTTCTCCTTATCTTCCTGAGAGACCTTTTCTCTCTTTATCAGGTTTAGGCACTCACCCTGTCTCCAGCACATTCTGCACCCCCTTGCTATTTTCCTAACTCCCCAGTTAGGCAGTTCCTACAGGGCATTTCAAAGTATAGTGGATGTTCAGTTAAATGTAGTCATTTTCAAATGTTTAAATTTTGTGTTAAACAAATTTAACTTCTCTCTTACTATCTCTTTTTCTCATCTTCAGTGGAAACTACAAACCCTGTTACTTAGGTATATCTACTCTCTAAATTCACTCCTTTAAATGTTCACTCATCTGGGGAGTAAAGTGGTTTCACTAGTTCTCTGATTTGTATTGAAAGTTATGAAGTAGAGACAATGGGTGTATACCATCTCCTGTGTGTAACATCTAAATTCCTGATGAGTAATGAAGAGATGGTAATGAAAATGGATCTGTGTATAACAGATACATAGAAGAAATCATTTAAAACAAATTAAACTGTTTTGTATAAACGTATACATATTTTCATTCTCACAATATGTTCTGCTTTTCTAGAGCTAGTTAGCATTATGGAAACCAGAAAAAAAGGACAAAGTTTATGAGCTATGGGGAAAAAATCATATTATATACAGGAGTTCCAGATATAAGAGAATGAAAAATAACTAAATTCTGTCTAATTCCTAAAGTAATGAGGAAGAAGAGGGGAAGGGAGGGCTAGTGGTCCCCTGTGGTCCCCCTTGGGGTGAAAATGGATGGGCTGAAGGGGCATCTGACAGGGAATGTCTTATACTATAGTCCTCTGCACTTGAGTTGATCACAACAGAGTAACAAAGGCATTGTGTTGGGGTTAGGCTAGCGATTCTCAACCTTCCTAATGCCACAGCCCTTTAATACAGTTCCTGTGGGTTGCTACCCACAGGTTGAGAACTGCTGGCTAGGCAATGAAAAGACCTGATTAAGTACTTCTGAACTTGTGATAGTTAATCTTATGTGCCATCTTGACTGGCCATAGGGTTCCCAGATTAAACACTGTTCATGAGTATATCTGTGAGGGAGTTTCCAAATAAGATTAGCATTTATTTTTGTGGTGGCTGTTTTTGTATGGACATATAATAACTGTCTGTCTGTATATACATATACATATATACACACATGTGAGGTTTGATCTATGTATATATTTAAGGTTTCCTGAAAGTCACTGCCAAAGTCACTATATATAGGAAAAATGGGAGATTACAGCTAAATGTGCCTTTATTTACAAAATATTCATTACAAAATTATACAAAATATTTATAAAACGTTCTCTATGTGTTGGCCACCTCTTTGTAAAATTGCATAATGAATATTACATAAATAAAAGTACATTTAGCTACAATTTCCCATTTTCCCTATGTATGGCAACTTTAGGATTATAGGGAAAGTCAATCAAATTAACTGACATCCAGTCCTTCACCAACTTAATGACTTTTAAAAATCTTTCCTTCTAGCAATTTTGAAATATACAATACATTGTTAAATTAACTGTGCTCATTATGAAGTGCAATAAACCAGTGGTCCCCAAACTTTTTGGCACAAGAGACCAGTTTAATGAAAGACATGACCTTGATGGTTTTGAGGAGTATTGATGATATATTTAGTAGGTTGTCCCTCAATTTCAGTGTGTCTAATTATTAAGCTGGGATTATACATTTGGGTGAAGAAGAGTGGAATAGTGACCTGGCAAAATTTGTATCAACCTAGAGCCTGTGAACTTGACCTCATTTACAAATTGGGTTCTCACAGGGTCTTTGTCATCAAGTTAAGATGAGCTAACACCAACAATGGATTAGAGTATGTTCTAAAACCAATGAATGGCATTGATACCAACATGTTGCAAGTAGCATAAATACCACAGGTGGCTCATGCCTATAATTGTAGTGCATTGGGAGGCCAAGGCAGGAAGATCACTTGAGCTCAGGCATTTGAGAGCAGATTGTGCAAGAGTGAGACCCCAGTTAGCTGAGCATTGTGGCACATGCCTGTAGTCCCAGCTAATTGGGAGGCTGAAAGAGGAAGGTCACTTGAGCCCAGGAGTTTGAGGTTGCAGTGAGCTACAATGATGCCATTGCACTCTACCTGGAGTGAGTCTGTCTCAGTTACATACATACATGTATACAGACATGTGGGAAAAGGCTAGAAAAATTATAAAGGAAAAAAGCAATGAAACATGAGAAGTACACATAGCAAGAGTCTGCCTCCTTATCTTGGAAGCTGAAGACAGCCACAGCAATAGAATGCTTAGCAGGTTTTGGACAAGTTAAAAGATTAGGTTAGAAACCCGCCATTTGAGTTATTGGAATAGATCAGAAGTATAGATTAAAAGGTAACATCTCCCCCTTTTTGTAGTACATGTTCCCTTTTAAAAGATAATTCTCCATCCATGTAAACATAAAAGAGGTAAAGTCTCCATTGTTTTTAAGGCTGCATAATATTCCATGGTGTACATATACCACAACTTGTTAATCCATTTATGGGTCATTGGGCACTTGGGCTGCTTCCATGACTTGGCAATTACAAATTGGGCTGCAAAATATAAACATCCAATCTTTTAAGAGTAGAGTATAAATGTCTTAACACAATAATTAAGTAAGTAAGGTGAAGGCTATGTTAACCAGTTTGATGTAAGCATTCCAAATTACATGTAAAATCAGCACATTATACCCTATAAATGCATTAATGTACACAGTTATGATTTAATAAAAAAGTTAAGAGAAAAAAAGATAATTCTAACCTAGGCCCTTTGTCTGCTCTCCTATCCGTTGTTCTCCTTAGATCTTACACAGACCCCTGGGCCTCGTGTGTGTGAACATAGTTTCCCTGACTCCTAAGTGATAGTGAGGAGTCAGCTAATGCTATATTATAAATGCCGTTGAACTCAGTAGGAAGGTTGGTGACGTTACAGGTGGGTGCAGTGTTCCCCTGGAGCAACTTCACGCTGGTGAGAGTGCCAACCTCTCTAAACCTCATGGGTTGCTGCTCTGGAAACAGCTGAGTGTGAGAGTCTTTTCGTCACACCATCTTCCACTTTAGCCAGATTCCAAGGAAGTCAGCAGGGGCAAACAGCAACGCAGACTTACATACGTACATAAAATGCCTGCAAGTTCTTTTACACCCTAACCACAAAAGGGGAACTTCCTCCCCCTTGAATATAGGCCAGCATTAATGATTAATTACTAATGAATAGCCTGCCATCCGAGAGATGCTCCACAACTTGTAAGTTTAGGTTAGAAAGGATGGTAAAGTTTACATCTGTCTGTCTACCTCTATCCCTGATAGATAGACAGATACTAGAGTATACCTGGCAAAATTTATATCACCTGGAGTCCGTGAACTTGACCTCATTTGCAAATAGGGTTCTCACAGGGTCTTTGTCATAGGTTAAGATGAGCTAATATCCACTGGATCAGAGTATGCTCTAAATCCAATGAATGGTGTTCATATCAACATGTAGCAAGTAGTATAAATATACTTGGTGGCTCACACCTATAATCCTCGCACATTGGGAGGCCAAGGAAGGAGGATCACTTGAGCTCATGAGTTTGAGACCAGTCTGTGCAAGAGTGAGACTCCCCCATCTCTATTAATAGTAAAAAAGTTACCTGAGCATTGTGGCACATGCCTGTAGTCCCAGCTACTTGAGAAGCACTTTGAGAGTCCGAAGCCCATAGTTAGAGAATGACCATTCTGATCCTAGAGTCATCACATGTAGAGCCCCACATAGAAGGAGACCGCTCAGATCCAATCCCCAGCTGTCTGATTCTTCTTAACCCAGGTACCAGGGATGAGAGTTAGCAAGGCTTTATATGCTTCAGTTCCCAGCCTTGGAGCTGCTATGCTGACATCAAGTGCCTCAGAAGAGTATTGCTCAAATTGTAGAATGGGAATAAATTAATGTCACTGTTATTTCAACCCTTAAGTTTTGGTGGTGCTTATTACATTGCCATGGTATCTAGAATGAACAGTTACCACAAAATTTTTCAATAATTATTTTTCGTTTGTCTCCCATGATAAATTGCAAACTAAGTCTGTGAATGTAGATTGCACTTTTTATTATAGATTATATGCCAAATCCATGGTTGAGCCATAGAATAGCTATTAATAAATGTTTTTGAATAAATTAATATGCAATACATGAAAGCAATAGCAAAACATGTTCTATGAAGAACATGCTGAGCTTTGAAAACTCTTCCTTGAGTGTTATAATGGGCATTGAAGACTCAAACAGGGAGAAAGTGAGAAGGGGATGAGGGATGAAAAATTACCTGGTCGGTACAAGGTACACTAACAGGGTGATGGGTCCGCCAAAACCCAGACTTCACCACCACTCAACATACCCATGTAACAAATGGCCACTATGCCCCAAATTTATTGAAATTAAAGAAAGAAAGTCCTCTTTGAGGTTACAAGAGTGACCATATTTTGATGTCATAGCAATTTTAACTACATAAATATTTGTATCATTCTACATTTATACACAGTGGATTACTAAAAATTGAAGAGAAAATTATACACACATATGCTTTGTGGTGTTATAATTTAATAGATGACAACATAGACTCCAAGGGTATAAAGTTAGATAAATGAAAATACCTATGTAACCACTGCCCCAGTAAAGATAGAGAACATTTTCACTATTCCAAACATATCCCTACACTTCCAATAAGCTGATTTCAGATTAATTATGCCTGTGCTTGAATTTCACATGAATAGAACCACACACATGTATTAATTTGTTTTTGACGTATTTTGTTTACCATAATGTTTGTTAGACTCACTCATTCCATTGCATGTATCAGTAGATTATTGATTTTTCTTTCTGGGAAGTATTCCATTATATAAATACACCAGACTTGGCTCCTCTGCTAGTCAATGGCCATTTGTTTGGATTTTCTTATAGAATTATTTTTGTAGACATGTTTATATTTATCTTCAGTAAATGCCTAGGAGTAGAGATGCTCATTTACTTGGTGGATGTAGTTTAATTATGTAAGCATCTGACAAAGAGTTTTCCAAAGTGGCTAAATGCTATCGCTTTCTTACTGGTAATATATAAGAGTTCCATTTCCTCTACTTCTAGTGCTGGGTAACAAATTACACCCAAAACTTAGCAGCTTGAAACAACAAGTGTTCAATATCACACAGCCTCTAAGGTCCAGGAATCTGGGCCTGTGCTATCTGTTCTCTCAAAGGCTGCACTCAAGGTGCTGAGGCTGGAGTCTCGTCAGAAGGTTTTGCTGAGAATGATCCAATTCCAGTCTCATTTATGTTGTCATTGATAGGAGCCAATCTGAGGCCTGCTGGACCGGGGTACTTAGCTTATTGCTGATTACTGACTGGACGCTTCCTTCAGCCCCTGCTACGTTGTCTTCTCCAAACTGACATCTTACTTAACCAAAGACAATGGTACAAAGAGAATCTGCAAACAAAACAGAAGTTGCAGATTCTTGCAACCTATTCTTGAAAGTTACATTGCTTTATTGCCATGATAAAGAATAGGCTGTCACACAGGTGCATGTGAGATCAATACAGGAATGCCAGGGTTATTCAGGGTCATCTAAAAGGCTACCACCTATCACAACATTAACCAGTCCTGATTTTAGACAGTCTGATTAGTGAGAGGTATTATTTCCTGGAGCTAATCTTCTTATTCTTATTTACTGAAGAATAATGAAAGCTTACTTGCCATTTCTATACCTTTTTTGTGAAATTTCTGTCTCAATACTTTGCCCAATTTTTAAAAATTGAATTTCATTTTTGGCTTGTAAGAATTCTTTATATGTTATGGACACAGCCTGCTGTCAGATATATACATAGCAAATATTATCTCCAAATATGAGGCTTTCCTATTTATTTTGAACACTATCTTTGGAAGAACAGAATTTCTAATTGTGATCAAATCAAACTTAGCATTTTTAAAAATCTTTTCTGTTTGAGACTTTCATATCTTGTCCAAGAAATCTCTGCCTGCCCCAAATTTGAAAATATAATCCCCTACATGTTCTTTGAGAAGTTTTATTCTCACAGCTATGATCTTTATGTCTGTGGATCATCATAAGTTAATTATTAATAAGTTAATTCTTGTGCATGTTATGAAATAATTTTTTTTTCCTCAAATAAGATACTCAGTTGATGATCCAGCATCATTTATTGAAAACATTAGCTCTTTTAACCTTGACTTACCTAAGCACCTTCTTCAAATTTCACTTAACTACAGTTCATGGGCTGGTCTAGACCCTTTATTCTGTTCTGTTGACCTATATGTCTGTCATATGCCAAGGTCACGCTGACTATGATTTGCAGTATGTCTTAACATTGCTAAGACGCGTTAAAGGCTTTTACTAAAGCCTTTTGATTTTGTTCTTTTAAAAATTATTTTGGCTCCTCCAGGCACTTTCCCATGTAAATTACACATCAGTTTGCCAGTTTCTATCCAGAAAATCTGTTGGAGCTTGATTGAGATTTTTATAAGTTTCTCAAAAATATTTCATACATTAAAATGCTTTTATGAGTTTTAGATTCATTTGATACTTTATAAGTTATTTTCTTAAATAATTTTTTAAATTGACATCTAACAACTGCACATACTTACAGTGTATATAGTCAAGTTTTAGTGCATATAATATACTGTGATCACATAAGGAAAATTATTATACCCATGGCATCAAAAATTGACCATTCCTTGTGTTCATAACATTCCCTACCTACATTCTAGCTATTTGAAACCATACAGAGTGTTATTAACTATAGTCACTCTTTACTGATATAGAACACTAGAACTAATTTCTCATATTTAGCTTTAATTTTGTCTCCTTTACAAGTCTCTTCCTATTCTTCCCTTCCCCTTCCCAGACTCTACTATCCTTTGTTCACCCCCCCCCACACACACACCATATTTTCTTTTCTCTTTTTTTTTTTTTTTGCAGTTTTTGTCCAGGGCTGGGTTTGAACCCACCACCTCTGGCATATGGGGCCCGTGCCCTACTCTTTCGAGCCACAGGCGCCGCCCAACACACCATATTTTCTTTAACCTTTCGTCTGTTACTGCATAGCTAGGTTGATTCCGTGTTTTGTTTATTGTGACTAGCTCTGCGATAAACACGAGGGTGCACATGTTCATTTGATAGACCAATTTCCTTCTCTCTGGATCAATGCCAGGGATGGGATCCCTGGACTATATGGTAATTCCATCTGCAGCTTCAAGAACCTTCATACTGTTCCCCGAGGTGGCTGTGCTGCTTACACTCCCACCAACAGGGTACAAGAGGTCCGTTTTCTCTGCATTCTCACTAGCACTTGTTATTTTTTTTTTTTTGTCTTTTCAATAATTGCCATTCCAACTGTGGTGAGGAAAACATACAAATAACCAATAGGTAAATCAAATGTAGTCAACATTATTTATCATCAGGGAAATGCAAATAAAAACCACATTTATACACAGTGAAGAGTAAATTATACACACAGATCTCTGAATGGAAGAAAAGGCTCTTCAAATATTATGTATAATACATAGTATGATTTCATTTCCATATATGCATAGAGGTTATATTTAGAACCATGTTAATAGTGATTTCATCTTGACTTGTGGAATTCAGATTGATTTTACTTCTTTTTGTGCTAAATTAAATTGCTTTGAAATTTAAGTAATTTTTTATAAGGAAAAACAACAGGCAAGGAATACAAAAACAGGTTTACTATTTCAATACACAAGGAAAAATTAATGATCAATAAGTGTATGAAAATATCATCAATGGCAGTAATTATCAGGAAAGTATATAGTTCAAGAAAAATGTTATATAATTTTTCATAAATGTTTAATATGGTAAAATGCAGTATGCAAAATGGTTATGATAAATACATAATTTCATACATTACTAGGCTTAAATTGAGACTGATTTTCTGGTTGGCAACTTCATATCTCTAGCAAAATCTAGACTGTGTGTGTCATTTGATCTAGTAGATCACCTTACAGGCATATATCCAAAACTACTATCGGCAACGTGCACAAAGCGACTTACACAGCCGCATTCCCTATGGTGTTGTGTGCAGTGGCACATCTGTACAATTTTGGAAAGACACTAAAGGGCTACTCTGACTACAGTTAAAGAGACTACTGTCGAGGGTGGCGCCTGTGGCTCAAAGGAGTAGGGTGCCAGCCCCATATACTGGAGGTGGTGGGTTCAAACCCGGCCCCGGCCAAAAACCGCTAAAAAAAAAAAAAAGAGAGAGAGACTACTGTACAAGCGTACCGTGGTATAGTAGTTCTACCACTGTGTAGTAGTTACAATCAAGTAGTGCTACCTGAATTGATGAGCAAATAGTTGTAAGATACACTACATGTACATTTACATGTAAAAGTAACTTAGAAGAAATTAAGCAGATTTCCTACTATAATGTGATTAATAAAGATGCAGATATGTTTTCTCAGTTTTTAAATGTTAATGTTAAATCACATGACAACTAAGTGATAAAAAATTAGTAAGACATATTTCAAAAAGTTATTGTTAAATGTTGAAGCCTAGTGTAGGAAATGCAAAACAGAGTGAATAAGAATTTTCTAAAAATCTATAGCTTCCTTTTTACTTTTAAAGATTATGTATGAAAATATGATCGTATCTGTTGATAGAAAACATGCTCAATCCATTTCTTAAAACTGAAAATGAATATTAAATACAATTTTCCTAATGCCCCCAGTGCTATTCCTTTGTCTCCGCAATTTCATATTTTTCAGATGCTGATGAAGAGGACGCTCTTCACCCTAAAAGAGCCGGTCACGCCTGCGGGTGAGTGGTCCTGCTGTAAGCAAGGAATACTCTATTTGTCGGATTCTCTCACATAGGGAATTATCATCAGAATAAAATGTACACTTAGGGATATCCACCGTTACTGCATCTTTCATAATAGTGCCATTAAGTTTACAAAGAAGCCCATGTAAATAGTTTTATAACAATTTTCTTCATGTAAATTTGAGGTGCTGGTACTTTCTTTTACAAAGTCTTTAAATTAGTTTTTTAAAATCACACAGAGGCAAACACAGATGTCTTGAATCCTTTTAAAGTATAGTAATTATAATTCATAGTTGAAGTCTGGAAAACAAAGGCTTTTAAAAAACAATATATAGTACAATTTCAATTATTTAAATGGAACTAAGGGACCATAATTTTTCTACAGCTTAGTAATTGAGTAGAAAATGAAAGTTTGCTTTGACAACAGAAGATAGGAAAATAAAATATTGATGGATAGTAATTGTCCTAATCATTATAAAAGTACTCACTTTAAAATATGTAGAATACATACTTATTTAATTTTTAAACCACATGACAAATAAGTGATAAAAAATTAATAAGACATATTTCAAAGTATTGATTTTGGTAATAAACTAATTCCTTCTTGACATAATCTGACTAATAGAGTTCAAAGTTCAGTTGTTCCATCTTGCATTCAGTTTTTGGTAATAGATGGAAAATTAGAAGTGAAATTGATAAATAGCCTCCCATCCTAATATCTGAACCAGTTTGAAATTAAAGAACAAGAAATCGAATGGAGAGAGAATTATTGGCATTATGGTTTATAAATTTATAGTGGAGAACACGGTTTGGTTGCAAATTAACCCAAGGCTTCCTAATATTGTATTTTACTCACCCTTTCTTAGGTATAGTGGATAATGAAAGGTTTCTTAATATTGGAATCTGTTCCTTATAAAACACAATTCACAGAGGAGCCAACAACCCAAGGAGCCGATCTCTATCTGTACAGCTTCTTCTATTAAACACTAGGTGATTTTTCCCAAGGGGAAAATGTGCAAAAACCTAGGAGTGTTTAGGAAACAATACTATTGTATAGAAATATCAGACATGGGGAAAGCTATTGATAGCCAGTGTTCTTAACCATGTATAAATAGGGCGTTTAACCTCTCCTGTGCTTACCTACATTTTTTCTACTTTTCTTGGAAATATTATCAGTACTATATAATTGCCATCCTGTTCCATTCACAAGACCCACTGAGCCCAAATTAACCAGTTCACCTTTGTGTCTATTCCAGGAATTACTGACTAGCAATTTATTTTCTCTCAGAATGAACTAAAATATGTATCCGTCAATTCCAGCGTTCTCTTCTCCAAAGATTGAAAATTATTTTTTACTATATCTTATCTCACATTGCTAAACAGAGCCTATTAGAGAACCCCCATGAGCTTAAATACTACATAAAGATATTTACATAATGAAACACAGCTACACAAATGCCAGCATTTTTAATTCTGTTACAATAATTAGAGCCTCTTAAAGTGTTTAAGTCCCAGGAAATTAAAGTCCAAAATGAAATTATCTCATTCTTATGAGTGAAAGCCCATAGTGGAAAAAAAAAAAGTATGATCTTAAACAAATCTATTCCATGCACCATTTTCCTATTCTACCAACTCTTAATCAGAAGACCTCGTGCCACCTGCGTGGAGGTGTTGTTCCTATAGCAACCGCAGCCTGGCTGCATCTTCCTGGATCAGGAGGCTCCTTATGGTCTCAGAAGTTCCCTTAGGTCGGTGCGCAAGCCCACACGCATTTTTCATGTGTTAAGGTGTGTAGGCTCTGTGGCAAAATGAGTAGCTCACTGGACTTCTAGTGACTAAAACTTTAATAAACACACATTATTTATCAGCTTCAGGATGCAGACTGATCAAATTTAAAGTCCATGTTAGACCCAAACTCTGACAGTGTTTATCCCAAGGAAAATTACACATAATCCCAGAACACAGTCACACAGTACTTAGTGTTAGGAGAGAGAGACCAAAGCAGAGACTTAGAGATATTAGGACTGGAGAGCAATTCAATTTTCAAAAATTCGAAATTTTTTTTACAATATTCCCTTTATATTATGTCTATAGGGTCTGTAGAAATGTCTTTTCTTTTTTTTTTCTATTTTTTTTTTTCAGGATACAGTCTTACTCTGTTCCCCCTCCCCCCGCCACCCCAGAGTACAAGGGCACTATCACAGATCACAGCTCACTGCAGCCTCCTCCCAGACTCACGTAATCCTCCTACCTCAGCCTCCCAGCGGCTGCTGGGACTGCAGGTGTGTGCCCCCACCCCTGGCTCTTTTTCATTTTTATTTTTGTAGTGACAGAGTTTCCATATGTTGTTGTGTTGCTGGTTTCATATTCTTGGCCTCAAGTAATTCTCCTGCCTCATCTTTCCAAACTGCTGGGATTACAGGCCTGAGTTCCCGCACGCAGCCCTAATGGACTGTGTGGATGGGTTCTTCATATGCGCTTGAAAATAATATCCATCTTAATATGACTGTGGGTCAATAAATTTCTATGAGGTTCAGCTGCCTTCCAGTGTTGTCCAGGTCTCTATTCCCTTGTGCATTTTTGACTTATTTTATGATGACCCCGGAGTGGAGTTTCCAAATACAGTTGGAGATTTTACTATGAATTTCTCCCTTCAGTCCCACATTCATGTATTTTGAGTCTCATTTGTTTGGCTCATACGCTGATCATATTCCTTCCTCGCAGATGAGCCCATTAATATCATGGAATGTTTCTGTTATACCCAGCAGTCTTCCTTGTGGCAGCCGGTGGGGGGGGGGGCGGGGAAGAGAAGAAATAGAGGACGAGTCTGAATGGAGGAAATCTGGCACTCGGGGCTCCCCGTCCTCCTCTCTAGAAGGCAGCCTACCCAGAAGGTACAGGCTCTGAGGTCACACAGATCCCCCAACACCCACCAACCCCTCTGGCTCCCGTCATCTGGGCCAGAGTTGAGAAACGTCTGGGTGGGAAAGAGTAAGATGGAAACTGAGGGATTGAAACTCCCAGTGAGGACCAAGGCACACGCTGGGTGGAGAAGCAACATGGCACCAGCACCTCCTGTCAGGTCTGCTGTGATGGGAAGCACCCAAGGGGGCTGGCAGCCTGCTGCTTTGTCCTCAAGAAGCGGCCAGTTCACTGGGGACAGCAGCTGTGGGGCTCATGAGGGTATCAAGGCTCTCTAGCAGCTTAGCAGCCTGCTGTGGAACAGAGCTGTGGGCACAGGACACAAACCAGTCCACCGTCCATTCTGCTGAACTCCAAGCCTCTCCAGGCCGGACCTCTGCACATATCCTGCTGTTTCTTGTTCTGCTCCACAACTTCTTTCTGTGGAATATTTTCTGCATTCTGGCACTTTTCCCTCCGAATTATACCCAACCTATTATTATGCTTGTTTTCTTTTTCACTTAAACCTTTTCCTGGCTCTCTGAGACAGTCTGGCAGCTGGTGCGTCTGATCAGCCCGCTTCCCTGATCTGCCCTCTGATGCTGCCTCCACTTTTGAGGGATATTGTTCTTGGTCACTGAACTCTACAGCAACAGCTTTTTACCATTGAGAACCTCATATGTGTCCTTGATTTATGGTTTTCAGGATTTCTTACAAAAAATCTGCTATCATTCTTATCTCATTCCTCTGGACAGAATGTTTTTTGTTTTCTTTTTTTGTTTGTTTGTTTGCTTGTTTTTTCCTGATGGACTTCAAAAATTTTTTTTTTCTTTGCTTTCAGCAACATGACTACAACATATGTGATTTTTCATTTCTTTGCCATTTTTACCTGAAGCTTCTTATATCTGCCATTTGATGTCTTTCATTATATTTGGAGAATTGTTTTCTATATCTGTTGTTTAATGTTTTGTTATATTTGGAGTCATTAGCTGTTATGTCTTCACATATCCACCATCTCCTGTTCTTCTCTCTTATCCTTCTTGGATTCCAAATAAATGTATATTAGATCATTTAATATTTTCCCACAGCTCTTAGATACTACATTCTCTGTTTCGATTTTTTTCTTTTTTTTTATTAAATCATAGCTATGTACATTAATGCAATCATGGGGTACAGTGTGGTGTTTTCATATACAATTTGAAATATTTTCATCAAACTGCTTAACTTAGCCTTCATGTCATTTTCAAAACAGCATGGTATTGGCACAAAAACAGAGAGGTAGATGTATGGAACAGAATAGAGAGCCAACAGATAAATCTAGCTACCTACCATTACCTGATCTTTGATAAGCCAATTAAAAACATTGAGTGGGGAAAAGATTCCCTATTTAACAAAAGGTGCTGGCCTAACTGGCTGGCAACCTGTAGAAGACTGAAACTAGACCCACATCTTTCACCATTAACTAAGATAGATTCTCACTGGATTAAAGATTTAAACTTAAGACATGAAACCATAAAAATACTAGAAGAAAGTATAGGGAAAACACTTGAAGAAATCGACCTAGACGAAAATTTTATGAGGAGGATGCCCCCGGCAATTGAAGCAACATCAAAAATATACTATTGGGACCTGATCAAACTAAAAACCTTCTGCATATCCAAGAACACAGTAAGTAAAGCAAGCAGACAGCCCTCAGAATGGGAAAAGATATTTGCAGGTTATGTCTCTGACAAAGGTTTAATAACCAGAATCCATAGAGAACTCAAATGTATTAGCAAGAAGAGAACAAGTGATCCCATCTCAGGGCGGGCAAGGGACCATTCCCCAGAATGAATTTTACGTGTATGATATTTCTTACAGCACCCTCCTTTGGCCTTTTCCTATTTTTATTTCTCTGCTTAAGTTTCTCATCTGTTCTGGCCTTTTGTCCACTTTTTCTTCTAAACCTTTAGCACATAAATGATAGATATTTTAATTCCTGTCTGGTAATTTCAACATCTGACTCTGGTTCTACTATTAGATATAGTCTTTTAAATGCTTTCATTTTTACTTTGCATTTCTGTGTCTTACAGTTTCTTATTGATTACCTTTCTCCTCTAATTTATTCTGTTTCAGCTGTTTTACTAATTAAAGCACTATTGACTACAGAATTCGGAGAAAGCTCCCTCTCATCTCATCTCTGTATTCTTTAAGGCTGGCATGTGTGATATTTATAGACAGGCCAAAGGAGCCTGCACACAAATCAAATCTATGTCAGGTAAAGGCCCCAGAGTCCCTTGGCTATTTTATTAATACCCAGAACAGGTTTTCTATTTGGCCTAAAGCCTCAGATGCCCTCCTTGCCATTTTTAACAACCTGCCTGTATAGTCTAGACACTATAATCATAGCCTCTTGGCTATATAAAAACATCTTATCAATTTATATCATAACATAACAAGCTGAACCCAACAAGTCACTTGTTCAGATATTCTGAATAAAAGCCAAGCATACCAAGTATACAAATAGAGGTAACGCCACAAAAACAAACAAAGAGAAAAAAAAGAGTGATCTTTGCGCACTATGAATGATTATTTGAAGGGAAGGTCAAGGACAATTATGGCCCATGTCTACACATGGGCTACTGCTTGCCTGGTCCACTGCAGAATTTATGGTCTCATCATATCTATTTTGTTCTGAAGACAACACTGTTTGTCTGTGTTGTCATGTGCTTGGCCAAGGCAACTGCTCCTAACACCTTCTGAATTGATCTTGTTTTCTAAAATCACAGATCCTTGTTTACAAAGTTTGTGGCATGGTCTAGCATTTCATCGTGCTGATGTTAGACTAGCAGGAGGAGGAGAGAGAGAGCTCATGCTCGGGTTTGATGACGCTGAAGTCATCAAACTCAAATACTTTGAGTTTTCTGCAGAGAAGAGAGAAGAGTCCTTAACAAGCAAGTTCCACGGAGGGTTTAGGAAAAGGCCTTTCTCAAACAAACCTGAGTGGCTAAAAAGAAGCACCCCAGCCTGTAACTCAATTCTCAACATTTGGTCTGTTTCTTAGTTTTCTCCATGAGGAAGAAACACATGATGTGACTGCTGCTGTTCCCTGTGCTTGCAGCCGTCTTTAACACAGACAAGTAAGTGTGATGAAATAAACTGTGTTCGAGTAACACTGAATTTCCTTTGCCATAAGGAATCACCCAGACTTTGATCTCAGGTAACAAACACAGGTCAGTCCTTATTCGCTGCCTAAGGATGATCAGAAGACAGGACCACAACAGCCCCTTTACCTGCCTTCAAAGGAAGAACCTTTGCTCTAACTGCCTTGCTGTTTTGCTTAAGAGATAATGAGGTGTTAGTCATTGGTTAATTCTTCGTTAAGATTGTAGGATGA
Organism: Galagoides demidoff; assembly: GCA_963574575.1. Lineage (NCBI taxonomy): Eukaryota > Metazoa > Chordata > Mammalia > Primates > Galagidae > Galagoides > Galagoides demidoff. The sequence goes on along the minus strand of CAUYQV010140073.1, from coordinate 1,009 downwards.
CGTAGGTACTCTAAGATTTTTCATTTGGGGAAAGCTCAGATTTAATTTTATAATGGATTTTGTTTCTGTGTTTTTAAAAAAAATAATTTCACTTTTTATTATTTTTTTATTATTTTAACTTCTAGATTTAGCTCCACCCTTCCACATATATAAAATAAAAATATTTGAAACTTACATGTGTCAACATGTAGACTTTGTGCACATTGACCTAACCAAGTATGTTTTTAGCTCAAATGATAATCTTATTTAAGGTATCTTAGAGTTCTAATTAGTAAAAGGTAGCACAAAGAGAATCAGAGGCTGTTAAGGTAAAATTTTTCTGAATACCTTATTCTACTGATTCATTTTAAAGTTTGTTTTGTGTTAAGTTTTTGAAACTTAACAGGCTGGCTCACCTTGATCACATCAGCCAGTTTTTCTAAGTCATCAATAAAGTTGCTTTAGTTTTGAAAGTGATTAAGATAGACTCTGTGTGATAACATTTATTCTAGCAGTGATTATATTAACATTTTCCAAAATGAAATAAATTCTGCCTGCCATAAAAAATGTTCATTTACAGAGGTCATTTTTTAAAGGACTATTAATTCACTTGCTAGTACAGTCATTTTCATTATTCTTTCAGCTCTTATTTTAAAGCTGATACAATCCTTCTTATCTTTTGATGGGGGCTTGCACAAGCACCTTTTCAGATGTAGGAAGTAATATACCCAAAACACACACTCAATTTTAAATAATCTGAGAGATAGCATTGTAAGTTTTTTTATCTTTTTTTTATTAGATATTAATTGTGTACATTAATTCTATCATAGGATACAGTGTGTTGCTTCCATATGCAGTTTGGAAAACTCTCATCCAACTGGCTAACATGCCATCATGTCTTTCTCATAATTGTTGTGTAAGGAATAAAAGAATGAGTATAAAAAATAAAAAGAAACAAATGTCTTTCAGTAGCCTGACACTAAAGATTTAGGCTTGAATTAGGAGATAATCATGATTTTTTTTCAGGTCA